>JAKFHT010001945.1:0-21657 GCA_023783455.1 Erythrocebus patas | reverse complement strand
CTTCAAGAAGCCTTCGCTAAGGCTGTTCTTGAGGAATTGGCAAAGGATATTTGGAAGCCCATAGAGAGCTATGGTGAAAATTAAATATCTTCCGCTCAAAACTGAAAGAAGCTTTCTGAGAAACTTCTCTGTGTTCTGTTAATTCATTTCACAGAGTTACATCTTTCTCTTCAAGAAGCCTTCGCTAAGGCTGTTCTTGTGGAATTGGCAAAGGATATTTGGAAGCCCATAGAGGGCTACGGTGAAAAAGGAAATACCTTCCGCTCAAAACTGAAAGAAGCTTTCTGAGAAAGTGCTCTGTGTTCTGTGAATTCATCTCACAGAGTTACATCTTTCTCTTCAAGAAGCCTTTCGCTAAGGCTGTTCTTGAGGAATTGGCAAAGGATATTTGGAAGCCCCTAGAGGGCTATGATGAAAAGGAAATACCTTCCGCTCAAAACTGGAAGGAAGCTTTCTGAGAAACTTCTCTGTGTTCTGTGAATTCATCTCACAGAGTAACATCTTTCCTTCAAGAAGCCTTCGCTAAGGCTGTTCTTGTGGAATTGGAAAAGGGATATTTGGAAGCCCCTAGAGGGCTATGGTGAAAAAGGAAATATCTTCCGCTCAAAACTGAAAAGAAGCTTTCTGAGAAACTTCTCTGTGTTCTGTTAATTCATTTCACAGAGTTACATCTTTCTCTTCAAGAAGCCTTTCGCTAAGGCTCTTCTTGTGGAATTGTCAAAGGATATTTGGAAGCCCCTAGAGGGCTATGATGAAAAGGAAATATCTTCCGCTCAAATCTGGAAAGAAGCTTGAGAAACTGCTCTGTGTTCTGTGAATTCATCTCACAGAGTTACATCTTTCTCTTCAAGAAGCCTTTCGCTAAGGCTCTTCTTGTGGAATTGGAAAAGGATATTTGGAAGCCCATAGAGGCTATGGTGAAAAAGGAAATACCTTCCGCTCAAAACTAAAAAGAAGCTTTCTGAGAAACTTCTCTGTGTTCTGTTCATTCATCTCACAGAGTAACATCTTTCCTTCAAGAAGCCTTCGCTAAGGCTGTTCTTGTGGAATTGGAAAAGGGATATTTGGAAGCCCATAGAGGCTATGGTGAAAAAGGAAATATCTTCAGTTCCAAACTGGAAAG
This sequence comes from Erythrocebus patas, assembly GCA_023783455.1. Lineage (NCBI taxonomy): Eukaryota > Metazoa > Chordata > Mammalia > Primates > Cercopithecidae > Erythrocebus > Erythrocebus patas. The sequence continues at coordinate 20,534 of JAKFHT010001945.1, read as the reverse complement.
AAGCTTTCTGAGAAACTTCTCTGTGTTCTGTTCATTCATCTCACAGAGTTACATCTTTCTCTTCAAGAAGCCTTTCGCTAGGCTGTTCTTGTGGAATTGGCAAGGATATTTGGAAGCCCATAGAGAGCTATGGTGAAAAAGGAAATATCTTCCTTCAAAACTGGAAAGAAGCTTGAGAAACTGCTCTGTGTTCTGTGAATTCATCTCACAGAGTAACATCTTTCCTTCAAGAAGCCTTTCGCTAAGGCTGTTCTTGAGGAATTGGCAAAGGATATTTGGAAGCCCCTAGAGGGCTATGGTGAAAATTAAATATCTTCCGCTCAAAATGGGAAGAAGCTTTCTGAGAAACTGCTCTGTGTTCTGTTAATTCATCTCACAGAGTTACCTCTTTCCCTTCAAGAAGCCTTTCGCTAAGGCTGTTCTTGAGGAATTGGCAAAGTGATATTTGGAAGCCCATAGAGGGCTATGGTGAAAAAGGAAATATCTTCCGCTCAAAACTGAAAAGAAGCTTTCTGAGAAACTGCTCTGTGTTCTGTGAATTCATCTCACAGAGTTACCTCTTTCCCTTCAAGAAGCCTTTCGCTAAGGCTGTTCTTGTGGAATTGGAAAAGGGATATTTGGAAGCCCATAGAGGGCTATGGTGAAAAAGGAAATATCTTCCGTTCAAATCTGGAAAGAAGCTTACTGAGAAACTGCTCTGTGTTCTGTTAATTCATTTCACAGAGTTACATCTTTCCCTTCAAGAAGCCTTTCGCTAAGGCTGTTCTTGTGGAATTGGCAAAGGGATATTTGGAAGCCCATAGAGGGCTATGGTGAAAAAGGAAATATCTTCCGTTCAAAACTGGAAAGAAGCTTTCTGAGAAACTTCTCTGTGTTCTGTTCATTCATCTCACAGAGTAACATCTTTCCCTTCAAGAAGCCTTTCGCTAAGGCTGTTCTGGTGGAATTGGCAAAGCGATATTTGGAAGCCCATAGAGGGCTATGGTGAAAAAGGAAATATCTTCCGTTCAAAACTGGAAAGAAGCTTTCTGAGAAAGTGCTCTGTGTTCTGTGAATTCATCTCACAGAGTTACATCTTTCCCTTCAAGAAGCCTTTCACTAAGGCTGTTCTTGTGGAATTGGCAAAGGGATATTTGGAAGCCCATAGAGGGCTATGGTGAAAAAGGAAATATCTTCCGTTCAAAACTGGAAAGAAGCTTTCTGAGAAAGTGCTCTGTTTTCTGTGAATTCATCTCACAGAGTTACCTCTTTCCCTTCAAGAAGCCTTTGGCTAAGTCTGTTCTTGTGGAATTGGCAAAGGGATATTTGGAAGCCCATAGAGGGCTATGGTAAAAAAGGAAATATCTTCCGTTCAAAACTGGAAAGAAGCGTTCTGAGAAACTGCTCTGTGTTCTGTTAATTCATCTCACAGAGTTACATCTTTCTCTTCAAGAAGCCTTTGGCTAAGGCTGTTCTTGTGGAATTGTCAAAGGGATATTTGGAAGCCCATAGAGGGCTATGGTGAAAAAGGAAATACCTTCCGTTCAAAACTGGAAAGAAGCTTTCTGAGAAACTGCTCTGTGTTCTGTGAATTCATCTCACAGAGTTACATCTTTCCCTTCAAGAAGCCTTTCGCTAAGGCTGTTCTTGTGGAATTGGCAAAGGGATATTTGGAAGCCCATAGAGGGCTATGTTGAAAAAGGAAATATCTTCCGTTCAAAACTGGAAAGAAGCTTTCCGAGAAACTGCTCTGTGTTCTGTGAATTCATCTCACAGAGTTACATCTTTCCTTCAAGAAGCCTTTCGCTAAGGCTGTTCTTGTGGAATTGGCAAAGGGATATTTGGAAGCCCATAGAGGGCTATGTTGAAAAAGGAAATATCTTCCGTTCAAAACTGGAAAGAAGCTTTCCGAGAAACTGCTCTGTGTTCTGTTAATTCATCTCACAGAGTTACATCTTTCCCTTCAAGAAGCCTTTCGCTAAGGCTGTTCTTGTGGAATTGGCAAAGGATATTTGGAAGCCCATAGAGGGCTATGGTGAAAAAGGAAATATCTTCCGCTCAAAACTGGAAAGAAGCTTTCTGAGAAACTGCTCTGTGTTCTGTTAATTCATCTCAAAGAGTTACATCTTTCCTTCAAGAAGCCTTCGCTAAGGCTCTTCTTGTGGAATTGGCAAAGGATATTTGGAAGCCCATAGAGGGCTATGGTGAAAAAGGATATATCTTCCGTGCAAAACTGGAAAGAAGCTTTCTGAGAAACTGCTCTGTGTTCTGTTAATTCATCTCACAGAGTTATATCTTTCCCTTGAAGAAGCCTTTCGCTAAGGCTTTTCTTGTGGAATTGGAAAAGGGATATTTGGAAGCCCATAGAGGGCTATGGTGAAAAAGGAAATATCTTCCGTTCAAAAATGGGAAGAAGCTTTCTGAGAAAGTGCTCTGTGTTCTGTTAATTCATCACACAGAGTTACCTCTTTGCCTTCAAGAAGCCTTTCGCTAAGGCTGTTCTTGTGGAATTGGCAAAGGGGTATTTGGAAGCCCATAGAGGGCTATGGTGAAAAAGGAAATATCTTCCGTTCAAAACTGGAAAGAAGCTTTCTGAGAAACTGCTCTGTGTTCTGTTAATTCATTTCACAGAGTTACATCTTTCCCTTCAAGAAGCCATTCGCTAAGGCTGTTCTTGTGGAATTGGCAAAGTGATATTTGGAAGCCCATAGAGGGCTATGGTGAAAAAGGAAATATCTTCCGTTCAAAACTGGAAAGAAGCTTTCTGAGAAACTTCTCTGTGTTCTGTTCATTCATCTCACAGAGTTACATCTTTCCCTTCAAGAAGCCTTTCGCTAAGGATGTTCTTGTGGAATTGGCAAAGGGATATTTGGAAGCCCATAGAGGGCTATGGTGAAAAAGGAAATATCTTCCGTTCAAAATTGGAAAGAAGCTTTCTAAGAAAGTGCTCTGTGTTCTGTGAATTCATTTCACTGAGTTACATCTTTCCCTTCAAGAAGCCTTTCGCTAAGGCTGTTCTTGTGGAATTGGCAAAGGGATATTTGGAAGCCCATAGAGGGCTATGGTGGAAAAGGAAATATCTTCCGTTCAAAACTGGAAAGAAGCTTTCTGAGAAACTGCTCTGTGTTCTGTTAATTCATCTCACAGAGTTACATCTTTCCCTTCAAGAAGCCTTTCGCTAAGGTGGTTCTTGTGGAATTGGCAAAGGGATATTTGGAAGCCCATAGAGGGCTATGGGGAAAAGGAAATATCTTCCCTTCAAAACTGGAAAGAAGCTTGAGAAACTGCTCTGTGTTCTGTTAATTCATCTCACAGAGTTACCTCTTTCCTTCAAGAAGCCTTCGCTAAGGCTGTTCTTGTGGAATTGGCAAAGGATATTTGGAAGCCCATAGAGGGCTATGGTGAAAAGGAAATATCTTCCGTGCAAAACTGGAAAGAAGCTTGAGAAACTGCTCTGTGTTCTGTTAATTCATCTCACAGAGTTATATCTTTCCTTGAAGAAGCCTTTCGCTAAGGCTGTTCTTGTGGAATTGGAAAAGGGATATTTGGAAGCCCATAAAAGGCTATGGTGAAAAGGAAATATCTTCCGCTCAAAAATGGAAAGAAGCTTGAGAAAGTGCTCAGTGTTCTGTTAATTCATCTCACAGAGTTACCTCTTTCCTTCAAGAAGCCTTCGTTAAGGCTGTTCTTGTGGAATTGGCAAAGGATATTTGGAAGCCCATAGAGGGCTATGGTGAATAAGGAAATATCTTCCGCTCAAAACTGGAAAGAAGCTTTCTGAGAAAGTGCTCTGTGTTCTTGAATTCATCTCACAGAGTTACCTCTTTCCTTCAAGAAGCCTTTGGCTAAGGCTGTTCTTGTGGAATTGGCAAAGGATATTTGGAAGCCCATAGAGGGCTATGGTGAAAAGTAAATATCTTCCGCTCAAAACTGGAAAGAAGCTTGAGAAACTGCTCTGTGTTCTGTTAATTGATCTCACAGTGTTACATCTTTCCTTCAAGAAGCCTTTGGCTAAGGCTGTTCTTGTGAATTGGCAAAGGATATTTGGAAGCCCATAGAGGGCTATGGTGAAAAGGAAATATCTTCCGTCAAAACTGGAAAGAAGCTTGAGAAACTGCTCTGTGTTCTGTTAATTCATCTCACAGAGGTACATCTTTCCTTCAAGAAGCCTTTCTAAGGCTGTTCTTGTGGAATTGGCAAAGGATATTTGGAAGCCCATAGAGGGCTATGGTGACAAAGGAAATACCTTCCGCTCAAAACTGGAAAGAAGCTTTCTGAGAAACTGCTCTGTGTTCTGTTAATTCATCTCACAGAGATACATCTTTCCTTCAAGAAGCCTTCGCTAAGTCTGTTCTTGTGGAATTGGCAAAGGATATTTGGAAGCCCATAGAGGGCTATGGTGAAAAAGGAAATATCTTCCGTTGAACACTGGAAAGAAGCTTGAGAAACTGCTCTGTGTTCTGTTAATTCACCTCACAGAGTTACATCTTTCCTTCAATAAGCCTTTCCCTAAGACTGTTCTTTTGGAATTGGCAAAGGATATTTGGAAGCCCATAGAGGACTATGGTGAATAAGGAAATATCTTCCGTCAAAACTGGAAAGAAGCTTGAGAAACTGCTCTGTGTCCTGTTAATTCATCTCACAGAGTTACATCTTTCCTTCAAGAAGCCTTTCGCTAAGGCTGTTCTTGTGGAATTGGCAAAGGATATTTGGAAGCCCATAGAGGGCTATGGTGAAAAAGGAAATATCTTCCGCTCAAAACTGGAAAGAAGCTTTCTGAGAAACTGCTCTGTGTTCTGTTAATTCATCTCACAGAGTTACATCTTTCCTTCAAGAAGCCTTTCGCTAAGGCTGTTCTTGTGGAATTGGCAAAGGATATTTGGAAGCCCATAGAGGGCTATGGTGAAAAAGGAAATATCTTCCGCTCCAAACTGGAAAGAAGCTTTCTGAGAAACTGCTCTGTGTTCTGTGAATTCATCTCACAGAGTTACATCTTTCCTTCAAGAAGCCTTTCGCTAAGGCTGTTCTTGTGGAATTGGCAAAGGATATTTGGAAGCCCATAGAGGCTATGGTGAAAAAGGAAATATCTTCCGCTTCAAAACTGGAAAGAAGCTTTCTGAGAAACTGCTCTGTGTTCTTGAATTCATCTCACAGAGTTACATCTTTCCTTCAAGAAGCCTTTCGCTAAGGCTGTTCTTGTGGAATTGGCAAAGGATATTTGGAAGCCCATAGAGGGCTGGTGAAAAAGGAAATATCTTCCGCTCAAAACTGGAAAGAAGCTTGAGAAACTGCTCTGTGTTCTGTTAATTCATCTCACAGAGTTACATCTTTCCTTCAAGAAGCCTTTCGCTAAGGCTGTTCTTGTGGAATTGGCAAAGTGATATTTGGAAGCCCTAGAGGGCTATGGTGAAAAAGAAATATCTTCCGCTCAAAACTGGAAAGAAGCTTTCTGAGAAACTGCTCTGTGTTCTGTTAATTGATCTCACAGAGTTATATCTTTCCTTCAAGAAGCCTTTCGCTAAGGCTGTTCTTGTGGAATTGGCAAAGGGATATTTGGAAGCCCATAGAGGGCTATGGTGAAAAAGGAAATATCTTCCGCTCAAAACTGGAAAGAAGCTTGAGAACCTGCTCTGTGTTCTTTAATTCATCTCACAGAGTTACATCTTTCCTTCAAGAAGCCTTTCGCTAAGGCTGTTCTTGTGGAATTGGCAAAGGATATTTGGAAGCCCATAGAGGGCTATGGTGAAAAAGGAAATATCTTCCGTTCAAAACTGGAAGAAGCTTTCTGAGAAACTGCTCTGTGTTCTGCTAATTCATCTCACAGAGTTACATCTTTCCTTCAAGAAGCCTTCGCTAAGGCTGTTCTTGTGGAATTGGCAAAGGATATTTGGAAGCCCATAGAGGGCTATGGTGAAAAAGGAAATATCTTCCTTTGAAAACTGGAAAGAAGCTTGAGAAACTGCTCTGTGTTCTGTTAATTCATCTCACAGAGTTACATCTTTCCTTCAAGAAGCCTTCGCTAAGGCTTTTCTTGTGGAATTGGCAAGGATATTTGAAGCCCAAGGAGGGCTATGGTGAAAAAGGAAATATCTTCCGTTCAAAACTGGAAGGAAGCTTGAGGAACTTCTCTGTGTTCTGTTAATTCATCTCATAGAGTTACATCTTTACCTTCAAGAAGCCTTCGCTAAGGCTGTTCTTGTGGAATTGGCAAAGGATATTTGGAAGCCCATAGAGGGCTATTGTGAAAAAGAAATATCTTCCGCTCAAAACTGGAAAGAAGCTTGAGAGACTGCTCTGTGTTCTGTTAATTCATCTCACAGAGTTACATCTTTCCTTCCAGAAGCCTTCGCTAAGGCTGTTCTTGAGCAATTGGCAAAGGATATTTGCAAGCCCATAGAGGGCTATGGTTAAAAAGGAAATATCTTCCGTTCAAAACTGGAAAGAAGATTTCTGAGAAACTGCTCTGTGTCCTGTTAATTCATCTAACAGAGTTACATCTTTCCTTCAAAAACCTTTCGCTAAGGCTGTTCTTGTGGAATTGGCAAAGGATATTTGGAAGCCCATAGAGGGCTATGGTGAAAAAGGAAATATCTTCCGCTCAAAACTGGAAGGAAGCTTTCCAGAATCTGCTCTGTGTTCTGTGAATTCATCTCACAGAGTTGCATCTTTCACTTCAAGAAGCCTTTCGCTAAGGCTGTTCTTGTGGAATTGGCAAAGTGATATTTGGAAGCCCATAGAGGGCTATGGTGAAAAAGGAAATATCTTCCGTTCGAAACTGGAAAGAAGCTTTCTGAGAAACTGCTCTGTGTTCTGTTAATTCATCTCACAGAGTTACATCTTTCCCTTCAAGAAGCCTTTCGCTAAGGCTGTTCTTGTGGAATTGGCAAAGGGATATTTGGAAGCCCATAGAGGGCTATGGTGAAAAAGAAATATCTTCCGCTCAAAACTGGAAAGAAGCTTGAGAAACTGCTCTGTGTTCTGTTAATTCATCTCACAGAGTTACATCTTTACTTTCAAGAAGCCTTTCGCTAAGGCTGTTCTTGTGGAATTGGCAAAGGGATATTTGGAAGCCCATAGAGGGCTATGGTGAAAAAGGAAATATCTTCCGTTGAAAACTGGAAAGAATCTTTCTGAGAAACTGCTCTGCGTTCTGTTAATTCGCCTCACAGAGTTACATCTTTCCCTTCAATAAGCCTTTCCCTAAGACTGTTCTTTTGGAATTGGCAACGTGATATTTGGAAGCCCATAGAGGACTATGGTGAATAAGGAAATATCTTACGTTGAAAACTGGAAAGAAGCTTTCTGAGAAACTGCTCTGTGTCCTGTTAATTCATCTCACAGAGTTACATCTTTCCTTTCAAGAAGCCTTTCGCTAAGGCTGTTCTTGTGGAATTGGCAAGGGGATATTTGGAAGCCCATAGAGGGCTGTCGTGAAAAAGGAAATATCTTCCGTTCAAAACTGGAAAGAAGCTTTCTGAGAAACTACTCTGTGTTCTGTTAATTCATCTCACAGAGTTACATCTTTCCCTTCAAGAAGCCTTTCGCTAAGGCTGTTCTTGTGGAATTGGCAAAGTGATATTTGGAAGCCCTTAGAGGGCTATGGTGAAAAAAGAAATATCTTCAGTTCCAAACTGGAAAGAAGCTTTCTGAGAAACTGCTCTGGGTTCTGTTAATTCATCTCACAGAGTTATATCTTTCCCTTCAAGAAGCCTTTCGCTAAGGCTGTTCTTGTGGAATTGGCAAAGGGATATTTGGAAGCCCATAGAGGGCTATGGTGAAAAAGGAAATATCTTCCGTTCAAAACTGGAAAGAAGCTTTCTGAGAAAGTGCTCTGTTTTCTGTGAATTCATCTCACAGAGTTACCTCTTTCCCTTCAAGAAGCCTTTGGCTAAGTCTGTTCTTGTGGAATTGGCAAAGGGATATTTGGAAGCCCATAGAGGGCTATGGTAAAAAAGGAAATACCTTCCGTTCAAAACTGGAAAGAAGCGTTCTGAGAAACTGCTCTGTGTTCTGTTAATTCATCTCACAGAGTTACATCTTTCTTCAAGAAGCCTTTGGCTAAGGCTGTTCTTGTGGAATTGTCAAAGGATATTTGGAAGCCCATAGAGGGCTATGGTGAAAAAGGAAATACCTTCCGCTCAAAACTGGAAAGAAGCTTGAGAAACTGCTCTGTGTTCTGTGAATTCATCTCACAGAGTTACCTCTTTCCTTCAAGAAGCCTTTCGCTAAGGCTGTTCTTGTGGAATTGGCAAAGGGATATTTGGAAGCCCCTAGAGGGCTATGTTGAAAAGGAAATATCTTCCGCTCAAAACTGGAAAGAAGCTTGAGAAACTGCTCTGTGTTCTGTTAATTCATCTCACAGAGTTACATCTTTCCTTCAAGAAGCCTTCGCTAAGGCTGTTCTTGTGGAATTGGCAAAGGATATTTGGAAGCCCATAGAGGGCTATGGTGAAAAAGGAAATATCTTCCTTCAAAACTGGAAAGAAGCTTGAGAAACTGCTCTGTGTTCTGTTAATTCATCTCAAAGAGTTTCATCTTTCCTTCAAGAAGCCTTTCGCTAAGGCTCTTCTTGTGGAATTGGCAAAGGATATTTGGAAGCCCATAGAGGGCTATGGTGAAAAAGGATATATCTTCCGTGCAAAACTGGAAAGAAGCTTTCTGAGAAACTGCTCTGTGTTCTGTTAATTCATCTCACAGAGTTATATCTTTCCCTTGAAGAAGCCTTTCGCTAAGGCTGTTCTTGTGGAATTGGCAAAGGGATATTTGGAAGCCCATAGAGGGCTATGGTGAAAAAGGAAATATCTTCCGTTCAAAAATGGGAAGAAGCTTTCTGAGAAAGTGCTCTGTGTTCTGTTAATTCATCACACAGAGTTACCTCTTTGCCTTCAAGAAGCCTTTCGCTAAGGCTGTTCTTGTGGAATTGGCAAAGGGATATTTGGAAGCCCATAGAGGGCTATGGTGAAAAAGGAAATATCTTCCGTTCAAAACTGGAAAGAAGCTTTCTGAGAAACTGCTCTGTGTTCTGTTAATTCATCTCACAGAGTTACCTCTTTCCCTTCAAGAAGCCTTTCGCTAAGGTATTCTTGTGGAATTGGAAAAGGGATACTTGGAAGCCCATAGAGGGCTATGGTGAAAAAGGAAATATCTTCCCTTCAAAACTACGAAGAAGCTTTCTGAGAAACTGCTCTGTGTTCTGTTAATTCATCTCACAGAGTTACATCTTTCCCTTCAAGAAGCCTTTCGCTAAGGCTGTTCTTGTGGAATTGGCAAAGGGATATTTGGAAGCCCATAGAGGGCTATGGTGAAAAAGGAAATACCTTCGTTCAAAACTGGAAAGAAGCTTTCTGAGAAACTGCTCTGTGTTCTGTTAATTGATCTCACAGAGTTACGTCGTTCTCTTCAAGAAGCCTTTGTCTAATTCTGTTCTTGTGGAATCGGCAAAGGGATATTTGGAAGCCCATAGAGGGCTATGGTGAAAAAGGAAATACCTTCCGTTCAAAACTGGAAAGAAGCTTTCTGAGAAACTGCTCTGTGTTCTGTTAATTCATCTCACAGTGTTACATCTTTCCCTTCAAGAAGCCTTTCTCTAAAGCTGTTCTTGTGGAATTGGCAAAGGGATATTTGGAAGAATCTTTCCCTTCAAGAAGCCTTTCGCTAAGGCTGTTCTTGTGGAATTGGCAAAGGAATATTTGGAAGCCCTTAGAGGGCTATGGTGAAAAAGGAAATATCTTCCGTTCGAAACTGGAAAGAAGCTTTCTGAGAAACTGCTCTGTGTTCTGTGAATTCATCTCACAGAGTTACATCTTTAACTTCAGCAAGCCTTTCGCTAAGGATGTTCTTGTGGAATTGGCAAAGGGATGTTTGGAAGCCCATTGAGGGCTATGGTGAAAGAGGAAATATCTTCCGTTCAAAACTGGAAAGAAGCTTTCTGAGAAACTCCTCTGTGTTCTGTTAATTCATCTCACTGAGTTACATCTTTCCCTTCAAGAAGCCTTTCGCTAAGGCTGTTCTTGTGGAATTGGCAAAGGGATATTTGGAAGCCCATAGAGGGCTATGGGGAAAAGGAAATATCTTCCCTTCAAAACTGGAAAGAAGCTTTCTGAGAAACTGCTCTGTGTTCTGTAAATTCATCTCACAGAGTTACATCTTTCCCTTCAAGAAGTCTTTCGCTAAGGGTCTTCTTGTGGAATTGGCAAAGGGATATTTGGAAGCCCATAGAGGGCTATGGTGAAAAAGGAAATATCTTCCGTTCAAAACTGGAAAGAAGCTTTCTGAGAAACTGCTCTGTGTTCTGTTAATTCATTTCACAGAGTTACATCTTTCCCTTCAAGAAGCCTTTCGCTAAGGCTGTTCTTGTGGAATTGGCAAAGGGATATTTGGAAGCCCTTAGAGGGCTATGGTGAAAAGGAAATATCTTCCCTTCAAAACTGGAAAGAAGCTTGAGAAACTGCTCTGTGTTCTGTTAATTCATCTCACAGAGTTACATCTTTCCTTCAAGAAGCCTTCGCTAAGGCTGTTCTTGTGGAATTGGCAAAGGATATTTAGAAGCCCATAGAGGGCTATGGTGAAAAGGAAATATCTTCCGTTCAAAACTGAAAAGAAGCTTTATGAGAAACTGCTCTGTGTTCTGTTAATTCATTTCACAGAGTTACATCTTTCCCTTCAAGAAGCCTTTCGCTAAGGCTGTTCTTGTGGAATTGGAAAAGGGATATTTGGAAGCCCATAGAGGGCTATGGTGAAAAAGGAAATATCTTCCGTTCAAAACTGGAAAGAAGCTTTCTGAGAAACTGCTCTGTGTTCTGTTAATTCATCTCACAGAGATACATCTTTCCCTTCAAGAAACCTTTCGCTAAGGCTGTTCTTGTGGAATTGGCAAAGGGATATTTGGAAGCCCATAGAGGGCTACGGTGAAAAAGGAAATATCTTCCGTTCAAAACTGGAAAGAAGCTTTCTGAGAAACTGCTCTGTGTTCTGTTAATTCATCTCACAGAGTTACATCTTTCTCTTCAAGAAGCCTTTCGCTAAGGCTGTTCTTGTGGAATTGGCAAAGGGATATTTGGAAGCCCATAGAGGGCTATGGTGAAAAAGGAAATATCTTCCGTTAAAAATTGGAAGGAAACTTTCTGAGAAACTCCTCTGTGTTCTGTTAATTCGTCTCACAGTGTTACATCTTTCCCTTCAAGAAGCCTTTCGCTAAAGCTGTTCTTGTGGAATTGGCAAAGGGATATTTTGAAGCATCTTTCCCTTCAAGAAGCCTTTCGCTAAGACTGTTCCTGTGGAATTATCAAAGGGATATTTGGAAGCCCATAGAGGGCTATGGAGAAAAAGGAAATACCTTCCGTTCAAAACTGGAAAGAAGCTTTCTGAGAAACTGCTCTGTGTTCTGTTAATTCACCTCACAGAGTTACATCTTTCCCTTCAATAAGCCTTTCCCTAAGACTGTTCTTTTGGAATTGGCAAAGTGATATTTGGAAGCCCATAGAGGACTATGGTGAATAAGGAAATATCTTACGTTCAAAACTGGAAAGAAGCTTTCTGAGAAACTGCTCTGTGTCCTGTTAATTCATCTCACAGAGTTACATCTTTCCCTTCAAGAATCCTTTCGCTAAGGCTGTTCTTGTGGAATTGGCAAAGGGATATTTGGAAGCCTATAGAGGGCTATGGTGAAAAAGGAAATATCTTCCGTTCAAAACTGGAAAGAAGCTTTCTGAGAAACTGCTCTGTGTTCTGTTAATTCATCTCACAGAGTTACATCTTTCCTTCAAGCCTTCGCTAAGGCTGTTCTTGTGGAATTGGCAAAGTGATATTTGGAAGCCCTTAGAGGGCTATGGTGAAAAAAGAAATATCTTCCGTTCCAAACTGGAAAGAAGCTTTCTGAGAAACTGCTCTGTGTTCTGTGAATTCATCTCACAGAGTTACATCTTTCCCTTCAAGAAGCCTTTCGCTAAGGCTGTTCTTGTGGAATTGGCAAAGGGATATTTGGAAGCCCATAGAGGGCTATGGTGAAAAAGGAAATATCTTCCGTTCAAAACTGGAAAGAAGCTTTCTGAGAAACTGCTCTGTGTTCTTTGAATTCATCTCACAGAGTTACATCTTTCCCTTCAAGAAGCCTTTCGCTAAGGCTGTTCTTGTGGAATTGGCAAAGGGATATTTGGAAGCCCATAGAGGGCTGTCGTGAAAAAGGAAATATCTTCCGTTCAAAACTGGAAAGAAGCTTTCTGAGAAACTGCTCTGTGTTCTGTTAATTCATCTCACAGAGTTACATCTTTCCCTTCCAGAAGCCTTTCGCTAAGGCTGTTCTTGTGGAATTGGCAAAGTGATATTTGGAAGCCCTTAGAGGGCTATGGTGAAAAAAGAAATATCTTCCGTTCCAAACTGGAAAGAAGCTTTCTGAGAAACTGCTCTGTGTTCTGTTAATTGATCTCACAGAGTTATATCTTCCCCTTCAAGAAGCCTTTCGCTAAGGCTGTTCTTGTGGAATTGGCAAAGGGATATTTGGAAGCCCATAGAGGGCTATGGTGAAAAGGAAATATCTTCCGCTCAAAACTGGAAAGAAGCTTTCTGAGAACCTGCTCTGTGTTCTGTTAATTCATCTCACAGAGTTACATCTTTCCTTCAAGAAGCCTTTCGCTAAGGCTGTTCTTGTGGAATTGGCAAAGGGATATTTGGAAGCCCATAGAGGGCTATGGTGAAAAAGGAAATATCTTCCGTTCAAAACTAGAAAGAAGCTTTCTGAGAAACTGCTCTGTGTTCTGCTAATTCATCTCCCAGAGTTACATCTTTCCCTTCAAGAAGCCTTTCGCTAAGGCTGTTCTTGTGGAATTGGCAAAGGGATATTTGGAAGCCCATAGAGGGCTATGGTGAAAAAGGAAATATCTTCCTTTGAAAACTGGAAAGAAGCTTTCTGAGAAACTGCTCTGTGTTCTGTTAATTCATCTCACAGAGTTACATCTTTCCTTCAAGAAGCCTTCGCTAAGGCTTTTCTTGTGGAATTGGCAAGGATATTTGGAAGCCCTAGAGGGCTATGGTGAAAAAGGAAATATCTTCCGCTCAAAACTGGAAAGAAGCTTTCTGAGGAACTTCTCTGTGTTCTGTTAATTCATCTCATAGAGTTACATCTTTACCTTCAAGAAGCCCTTCGCTAAGGCTGTTCTTGTGGAATTGGCAAAGGGATATTTGGAAGCCCATAGAGGGCTATGGTGAAAAAGAAATATCTTCCGTTCAAAACTGGAAAGAAGCTTGAGAGACTGCTCTGTGTTCTGTTAATTCATCTCACAGAGTTACATCTTTCCTTCAAGAAGCCTTTCGCTAAGGCTGTTCTTGAGCAATTGGCAAAGGATATTTGCAAGCCCATAGAGGGCTATGGTTAAAAAGGAAATATCTTCCGTTCAAAACTGGAAAGAAGATTTCTGAGAAACTGCTCTGTGTTCTGTTAATTCATCTAACAGAGTTACATCTTTCCTTCAAAACCTTTCGCTAAGGCTGTTCTTGTGGAATTGGCAAAGGATATTTGGAAGCCCATAGAGGGCTATGGTGAAAAAGGAAATATCTTCCGCTCAAAACTGGAAGGAAGCTTTCTCAGAATCTGCTCTGTGTTCTGTTAATTCATCTCACAGAGTTGCATCTTTCACTTCAAGAAGCCTTTCGCTAAGGCTGTTCTTGTGGAATTGGCAAAGTGATATTTGGAAGCCCATAGAGGGCTATGGTGAAAAGGAAATATCTTCCGTTCAAAACTGGAAAGAAGCTTTCTGAGAAACTGCTCTGTGTTCTGTTAATTCATCTCACAGAGTTACATCTTTCCTTCAAGAAGCCTTCGCTAAGGCTGTTCTTGTGGAATTGGCAAAGGGATATTTGGAAGCCCATAGAGGCTATGGTGAAAAAGAAATATCTTCCGCTCAAAACTGGAAAGAAGCTTTCTGAGAAACTGCTCTGTGTTCTGTTAATTCATCTCACAGAGTTACATCTTTACTTTCAAGAAGCCTTCGCTAAGGCTGTTCTTGTGGAATTGGCAAAGGATATTTGGAAGCCCATAGAGGGCTATGGTGAAAAAGGAAATATCTTCCGTTGAAAACTGGAAAGAATCTTTCTGAGAAACTGCTCTGTGTTCTGTTAATTCATCTCACAGAGTTACATCTTTCCCTTCAATAAGCCTTTCCCTAAGACTGTTCTTTTGGAATTGGCAAAGGATATTTGGAAGCCCATAGAGGACTATGGTGAATAAGGAAATATCTTCCGTTCAAAACTGGAAAGAAGCTTGAGAAACTGCTCTGTGTCCTGTTAATTCATCTCACAGAGTTACATCTTTCCTTCAAGAAGCCTTCGCTAAGGCTGTTCTTGTGGAATTGGCAAGGATATTTGGAAGCCCATAGAGGGCTATGGTGAAAAAGGAAATATCTTCCGCTCAAAACTGGAAAGAAGCTTTCTGAGAAACTACTCTGTGTTCTGTTAATTCATCTCACAGAGTTACATCTTTCCTTCAAGAAGCCTTTCGCTAAGGCTGTTCTTGTGGAATTGGCAAAGTGATATTTGGAAGCCCTTAGAGGGCTATGGTGAAAAAGAAATATCTTCAGTTCCAAACTGGAAAGAAGCTTGAGAAACTGCTCTGGGTTCTGTTAATTCATCTCACAGAGTTATATCTTTCCTTCAAGAAGCCTTTCGCTAAGGCTGTTCTTGTGGAATTGGCAAAGGATATTTGGAAGCCCATAGAGGGCTATGGTGAAAAAGGAAATATCTTCCGCTCAAAACTGGAAAGAAGCTTTCTGAGAAAGTGCTCTGTTTTCTGTGAATTCATCTCACAGAGTTACCTCTTTCCCTTCAAGAAGCCTTTGGCTAAGTCTGTTCTTGTGGAATTGGCAAAGGATATTTGGAAGCCCATAGAGGGCTATGGTAAAAAGGAAATACCTTCCGCTCAAAACTGGAAAGAAGCTTTCTGAGAAACTGCTCTGTGTTCTGTTAATTCATCTCACAGAGTTACATCTTTCTTCAAGAAGCCTTTGGCTAAGGCTGTTCTTGTGGAATTGTCAAAGGATATTTGGAAGCCCATAGAGGGCTATGGTGAAAAAGGAAATACCTTCCGCTCAAAACTGGAAAGAAGCTTGAGAAACTGCTCTGTGTTCTGTGAATTCATCTCACAGAGTTACCTCTTTCCTTCAAGAAGCCTTTCGCTAAGGCTGTTCTTGTGGAATTGGCAAAGGGATATTTGGAAGCCCCTAGAGGGCTATGTTGAAAAGGAAATATCTTCCGCTCAAAACTGGAAAGAAGCTTGAGAAACTGCTCTGTGTTCTGTTAATTCATCTCACAGAGTTACATCTTTCCTTCAAGAAGCCTTCGCTAAGGCTGTTCTTGTGGAATTGGCAAAGGATATTTGGAAGCCCATAGAGGGCTATGGTGAAAAAGGAAATATCTTCCTTCAAAACTGGAAAGAAGCTTGAGAAACTGCTCTGTGTTCTGTTAATTCATCTCAAAGAGTTACATCTTTCCTTCAAGAAGCCTTTCGCTAAGGCTCTTCTTGTGGAATTGGCAAAGGATATTTGGAAGCCCATAGAGGGCTATGGTGAAAAGGATATATCTTCCGTGCAAAACTGGAAAGAAGCTTTCTGAGAAACTGCTCTGTGTTCTGTTAATTCATCTCACAGAGTTATATCTTTCCCTTGAAGAAGCCTTTCGCTAAGGCTGTTCTTGTGGAATTGGCAAAGGGATATTTGGAAGCCCATAGAGGGCTATGGTGAAAAGGAAATATCTTCCGCTCAAAATGGGAAGAAGCTTTCTGAGAAAGTGCTCTGTGTTCTGTTAATTCATCACACAGAGTTACCTCTTTGCCTTCAAGAAGCCTTTCGCTAAGGCTGTTCTTGTGGAATTGGCAAAGGGATATTTGGAAGCCCATAGAGGGCTATGGTGAAAAAGGAAATATCTTCCGCTCAAAACTGAAAAGAAGCTTTCTGAGAAAATGCTCTGTGTTCTGTTAATTCATCTCACAGAGTTACCTCTTTCCCTTCAAGAAGCCTTCGCTAAGGTATTCTTGTGGAATTGGAAAAGGATACTTGGAAGCCCATAGAGGGCTATGGTGAAAAGGAAATATCTTCCTTCAAAACTACGAAGAAGCTTGAGAAACTGCTCTGTGTTCTGTTAATTCATCTCACAGAGTTACATCTTTCCTTCAAGAAGCCTTTCGCTAAGGCTGTTCTTGTGGAATTGGCAAGGATATTTGGAAGCCCATAGAGGGCTATGGTGAAAAGGAAATACCTTCGTTCAAAACTGGAAAGAAGCTTTCTGAGAAACTGCTCTGTGTTCTGTTAATTGATCTCACAGAGTTACATCTTTCTTCAAGAAGCCTTTGTCTAATTCTGTTCTTGTGGAATTGGCAAGGATATTTGGAAGCCCATAGAGGGCTATGGTGAAAAAGGAAATATCTTCCGCTTCAAAACTGGAAAGAAGCTTTCTGAGAAACTGCTCTGTGTTCTGTTAATTCATCTCACAGTGTTACATCTTTCCTTCAAGAAGCCTTTCTCTAAAGCTGTTCTTGTGGAATTGGCAAAGGATATTTGAAGAATCTTTCCTTCAAGAAGCCTTTCGCTAAGGCTGTTCTTGTGGAATTGGCAAAGGAATATTTGGAAGCCCTTAGAGGGCTATGGTGAAAAAGGAAATATCTTCCGTTCGAAACTGGAAAGAAGCTTTCTGAGAAACTGCTCTGTGTTCTGTGAATTCATCTCACAGAGTTACATCTTTAACTTCAGCAAGCCTTCGCTAAGGATGTTCTTGTGGAATTGGCAAAGGGATGTTTGGAAGCCCATTGAGGGCTATGGTGAAAGAGGAAATATCTTCCGTTCAAAACTGGAAAGAAGCTTTCTGAGAAACTCCTCTGTGTTCTGTTAATTCATCTCACTGAGTTACATCTTTCCCTTCAAGAAGCCTTTCGCTAAGGCTGTTCTTGTGGAATTGGCAAAGGGATATTTGGAAGCCCATAGAGGGCTATGGGGAAAAGGAAATATCTTCCTTCAAAACTGGAAAGAAGCTTGAGAAACTGCTCTGTGTTCTGTAAATTCATCTCACAGAGTTACATCTTTCCCTTCAAGAAGTCTTTCGCTAAGGGTCTTCTTGTGGAATTGGCAAAGGGATATTTGGAAGCCCATAGAGGGCTATGGTGAAAAAGGAAATATCTTCCGTTCAAAACTGGAAAGAAGCTTTCTGAGAAACTGCTCTGTGTTCTGTTAATTCATTTCACAGAGTTACATCTTTCCCTTCAAGAAGCCTTTCGCTAAGGCTGTTCTTGTGGAATTGGCAAAGGGATATTTGGAAGCCCTTAGAGGGCTATGGTGAAAAAGGAAATATCTTCCCTTCAAAACTGGAAAGAAGCTTTCTGAGAAACTGCTCTGTGTTCTGTTAATTCATCTCACAGAGTTACATCTTTCCCTTCAAGAAGCCTTTCGCTAAGGCTGTTCTTGTGGAATTGGCAAAAGGATATTTAGAAGCCCATAGAGGGCTATGGTGAAAAAGGAAATATCTTCCGTTCAAAACTGAAAAGAAGCTTTATGAGAAACTGCTCTGTGTTCTGTTAATTCATTTCACAGAGTTACATCTTTCCCTTCAAGAAGCCTTTCGCTAAGGCTGTTCTTGTGGAATTGGAAAAGGGATATTTGGAAGCCCATAGAGGGCTATGGTGAAAAAGGAAATATCTTCCGTTCAAAACTGGAAAGAAGCTTTCTGAGAAACTGCTCTGTGTTCTGTTAATTCATCTCACAGAGATACATCTTTCCCTTCAAGAAACCTTTCGCTAAGGCTGTTCTTGTGGAATTGGCAAAGGGATATTTGGAAGCCCATAGAGGGCTACGGTGAAAAAGGAAATATCTTCCGTTCAAAACTGGAAAGAAGCTTTCTGAGAAACTGCTCTGTGTTCTGTTAATTCATCTCACAGAGTTACATCTTTCTCTTCAAGAAGCCTTTCGCTAAGGCTGTTCTTGTGGAATTGGCAAAGGGATATTTGGAAGCCCATAGAGGGCTATGGTGAAAAAGGAAATATCTTCCGTTAAAAACTGGAAGGAAACTTTCTGAGAAACTCCTCTGTGTTCTGTTAATTCGTCTCACAGTGTTACATCTTTCCCTTCAAGAAGCCTTTCGCTAAAGCTGTTCTTGTGGAATTGGCAAAGGATATTTGAAGCATCTTTCCTTCAAGAAGCCTTTCGCTAAGACTGTTCTTGTGGAATTATCAAAGGGATATTTGGAAGCCCATAGAGGGCTATGGAGAAAAAGGAAATACCTTCCGTTCAAAACTGGAAAGAAGCTTTCTGAGAAACTGCTCTGTGTTCTGTTAATTCATCTCACAGAGTTACATCTTTCCCTTCAAGAAGCCTTTCGCTAAGACTGTTCTTGTGGAATTGGCAAAGTGATATTTGGAAGCCCATAGAGGGCTATGGTGAAAAAGGAAATATCTTCCGTTCAAAACTGGAAAGAAGCTTTCTGAGAAACTGCTCTGTGTTCTGTTAATTCATCTCACAGAGTTACATCTTTCCCTTCAAGAAGCCTTTCGCTAAGGCTGTTCTTGTGGAATTGGCAAAGGGATATTTGGAAGCCCATAGAGGGCTATGGTGAAAAAGGAAATATCTTCCGTTCAAAACTGGAAAGAAGCTTTCTGAGAAACTGCTCTGTGTTCTGTTAATTCATCTCACAGAGTTACATCTTTCCCTTCAAGAAGCCTTTCGCTAAGGCTGTTCTTGTGGAATTGGCAAAGGGATATTTGGAAGCCCATAGAGGGCTATGGTGAAAAAGAAATATCTTCCGTTCAAAACTGGAAAGAAGCTTTCTGAGAAACTGCTCTGTGTTCTGTGAATTCATCTCACAGAGTTACATCTTTCCCTTCAAGAAGCCTTTCGCTAAGGCTGTTCTTGTGGAATTGGCAAAGGGATATTTGGAAGCCCATAGAGGGCTATGGTGAAAAAGGAAATATCTTCCGTTCAAAACTGGAAAGAAGCTTTCTGAGAAACTGCTCTGTGTTCTGTGAATTCATCTCACAGAGTTACATCTTTCCTTCAAGAAGCCTTTCGCTAAGGCTGTTCTTGTGGAATTGGCAAAGGATATTTGGAAGCCCATAGAGGGCTGTGGTGAAAAAGGAAATATCTTCCGTGCAAAACTGGAAAGAAGCTTGAGAAACTGCTCTGTGTTCTGTTAATTCATCTCACAGAGTTACATCTTTCCCTTCAAGAAGCCTTTCGCTAAGGCTGTTCTTGTGGAATTATCAAAGGGATATTTGGAAGCCCATAGAGGGCTATGGTGAAAAAGGAAATATCTTCCGTTCAAAACTGAAAGAAGCTTTCTGAGAAACTGCTCTGTGTTCTGTGAATTCATCTCACAGAGTTACATCTTTCCCTTCAAGAAGCCTTTCGCTAAGGCTGTTCTTGTGGAATTGGCAAAGGGATATTTGGAAGCCCATAGAGGGCTATGGTGAAAAAGGAAATATCTTCCGTTCAAAACTAGAAAGAAGCTTTCTGAGAAACTGCTCTGTGTTCTGCTAATTCATCTCCCAGAGTTACATCTTTCCCTTCAAGAAGCCTTTCGCTAAGGCTGTTCTTGTGGAATTGGCAAAGGGATATTTGGAAGCCCATAGAGGGCTATGGTGAAAAAGGAAATATCTTCCTTTGAAAACTGGAAAGAAGCTTTCTGAGAAACTGCTCTGTGTTCTGTTAATTCATCTCACAGAGTTACATCTTTCCCTTCAAGAAGCCTTTCGCTAAGGCTTTTCTTGTGGAATCGGCAAGGGGATATTTGGAAGCCCAAGGAGGGCTATGGTGAAAAAGGAAATATCTTCCGTTCAAAACTGGAAGGAAGCTTTCTGAGGAACTTCTCTGTGTTCTGTTAATTCATCTCATAGAGTTACATCTTTACCTTCAAGAAGCCCTTCGCTAAGGCTGTTCTTGTGGAATTGGCAAAGGGATATTTGGAAGCCCATAGAGGGCTATTGTGAAAAAAGAAATATCTTCCGTTCAAACTGGAAAGAAGCTTTCTGAGAGACTGCTCTGTGTTCTGTTAATTCATCTCACAGAGTTACATCTTTCCCTTCCAGAAGCCTTTCGCTAAGGCTGTTCTTGAGCAATTGGCAAAGGGATATTTGCAAGCCCATAGAGGGCTATGGTTAAAAAGGAAATATCTTCCGTTCAAAACTGGAAAGAAGATTTCTGAGAAACTGCTCTGTGTCCTGTTAATTCATCTAACAGAGTTACATCTTTCCCTTCAAAAAACCTTTCGCTAAGGCTGTTCTTGTGGAATTGGCAAAGGGATATTTGGAAGCCCATAGAGGGCTATGGTGAAAAAGGAAATATCTTCCGTTCAAAACTGGAAGGAAGCTTTCTCAGAATCTGCTCTGTGTTCTGTGAATTCATCTCACAGAGTTGCATCTTTCACTTCAAGAAGCCTTTCGCTAAGGCTGTTCTTGTGGAATTGGCAAAGTGATATTTGGAAGCCCTTAGAGGGCTATGGTGAAAAAGGAAATATCTTCCGCTCGAAACTGGAAAGAAGCTTTCTGAGAAACTGCTCTGTGTTCTGTTAATTCATCTCACAGAGTTACA
>JAKFHT010001944.1:0-21665 GCA_023783455.1 Erythrocebus patas | reverse complement strand
GTCACCATACTAATTATATTACCTACATAAGACATCCAAGTATTCTGTATGATTCCAGTTATTTGTGGCAACATTTAAAGTAACTTGTGTTAATGTTTCATCTCAATGTTTTCCTGCCTAAAAGCTTGTAGGGGTGGATCTTATAATGTTGCTGTATGTGATCTCTGTTTAAAGGCTAATATGGAAAATTCATTCTCTTTCTATGATATCCTTATGAAAATTATGCAAGCACGTTGTAAGAAAATTGAAAAAGAATGAAAAAGGAAGACTCACCCCATATACAGATACCATGTTTAACACTTTATGCTTTTTTTTCTAGTCTTTATTCCAATAACTAAATGTATATTATTTGATATATGTTTGGAAAAGTATAACCCATCATATATTTCTTGTATTATTATATAAGAACAAGGTGATCTTATATGTATTTTCTTTGCTCCTTTGTTTCCAATCAAACATTTATAATGGTTGTTTTAGTGTTATCAAAGATTCTTTGATAAAACAATTGTAATATTATAATATATATGTTATTTTTTATTTATTAATATTGGGTATTTAGGATACTTCCAATGTTTGCTTCTGTAAATAACTGTTATAAGTGTGAATTTTGTTTTTCTATTATTTTTCTCTGTACAGTTTTATATGGCATCTTATATACCCAAAAGCTATAAGTATTTTTAACACTCTTGATGCAATTTGCCAAATGCCATTTTCTTTTATTAAAAAAGCACAAAATTACCTGAGCATTGAATGTTTAATGGAAAAATAAGAAAAATTTTGATGTACAAAAATATTTTTAACATAGAATAAGAAGACAGACTTCACAATCTTTGTCTTGGATTCAACTATTTATCATCATTAAATTGCTATTAATCCTTCTCCTTATCTTCTTTTCCTCTCCTATTTCCTCTCCTCCTACTGACACCATCATTTTCCCTTTGTATGAATTGGGAAATCATTCAAGTATAAGGATGTATTACACAGAACATTCACTAATACTGCCACAGCCTTTGGACCTGTGAAAGTCATCATACCATACATAGCCTAAACACTTTATATTCAAAATAGATACAAGATTTCAACCATTTAAAAACATTTCAGTTTTATGTCACTGCTAACAAGGAGGTAGACCAAAAGGATTTTTAAAGCATCACATAACAAAGTAGTAAAGAATGACTGCTTTCTACAAGTCTTAAAATTGTGATATTAATTTGAAATACATAAAGTTATTTTCTCATGTTCCTTTCTAAGCAATATTATCCTATATGCTGACAGAATTATTTTGGAATTCAAAACTCAAGACAGTTTTCAGATACAAGTGATAAAATTATTTGATCTTTATAATATATTCAGTGTACATTTTCTCTGTGTTTCTCTGTCAGCTAGGTATGATGTCAAGACCCACATTTTCCAAGGAAGCTTTACTGAGGTGTTTTATAGGCTTGGCATGCAGCATAAATCACTGGCTTGGATAAGGTAAACCATCATTTTTATTCTATAAGATGTACAACTCTGAGATCTCAAATGATAATTTAATTATGGCGTGAGAACAAGTCAACATTGAATGTAGCTTCAACCTTTGGAAAAACATTGGAAAAACATTGGAAAAACATTTATTGTTTTTCCAATTATTGGTAGGGCAACATATTTACATTGTTGAGAAATATTTACCCTTTAAGTTAGAATGCTGGTGAAAAGCTTCAACCCTTGAAGGATAATTTTAGCATTTCATCTTTTTTATATTATTACTAAAATGTGTCCACTTTGCATCTCTTAAATGTTTCTCCTTTCCATAGATTTGCCCCTTCTGCAAGTCAATCCAGTCACTGCATCTTAAAGGGGATTTTTCTTCTTCTTCCTTAAGGAAGTCTAATAACATATATTCCTAGCTCAATTTTTTTCTCTGGCTCTCTAATGTAGAATATTTAATTCTAAATTAGTTCTCTAGAGAAATCTATCTCTGTATTCAACTTCTTCCTGCCAGACAAAACTTGGAGTGTTGGGAACTGAACTGTCATTACTACTCTACTTGCTTTCTTTCCATGTCTTCCTTTTCCCTTCATCTCTTGACCTATTTCTGCACATCATTCAGGTTTTGCTTTTATTATCAATGTTGCTGGTATACTTTCTATTATCCCCATAGAATGTTCCCCTAGCCATGCGGTCTTTCCTTTTTAAAATCTTTTTCACATAATTTTTATGAAATGTTTTTTATTCTATCATTCCAAATAGAATGTAAAGTGTACGGGAGGAGAAATTGTGACTAAATTTGTTTATCTGCAAATCCAGTAGTTACCTCTAATGTATTTCAATCATTTTATAAGACATTAACAATAGGGTTACTGAAACTAAGGCCTTCATTATTCAACACATAAGACAGTATAAGATATTTTCCAAGGGAAGGAAATGTTTTTGAGAGAATGTCTGAATTTCTGGTACCTTGGAAAACCAAGATTCAAAGACATTCTTGCTAAATTGTAGGAATATAGACTGGGTATTCCTGGGAAAGCTGTTTCCCGATGTTAAGCTTACTTGATTCTGGAACTAATATAATTGTTTACATTTATACCTGTTATTTTTGCAATAGATTTGTTAGGACTTAATAAAAATATGTAATTATTACTACAAAACTCAAGTTGTACTATTATTATTAGAGGCTTTTGAGTATCAGAAAGAGACAATATATTATTTACCAGTGAAAGAATCCTTTAATATAAAAGATATATTTTCATTTTCAATAAGGAGACTGAGGTACACAAGGGAAAACAGTTTCCTCAGTGTTACATAGACAGAAGAGCTGCAAATATGTGTGTCCCTCATGAATATATATCTTTCTTTATCAGAAAAAAATTAGGGAGATGTCTGCTGAATTTTTATATATGAAAATAAATGTATAATAAAGTTTATCTAATTGCTCACAGACATCCATATTGCTTCAATTCATAGTTGTATAACTTTCTAGAGTGTCCTGTGTGAGTGATGGCGACAGGATTCTAACAGATCTTGTAATATCAGCCTTTCCATAATGTTTGTACAATAATCATTTTGTCTTTTTATTTCATCATTTCAGCTATAAAACACAATTTTCTGAATTTATATTTATATCAACAACTTCAAAGGCATAGGGAAAATTAGGACTTTATACTATCAATTAAAAACATGCATAGTTCTTCATTATAAAACTGATCCCACTTCTTCTCATTAAATGTTTGAAACCAGAAGTCAAAATAAATTACATATATATTTTATGTTCTCTGTATATGTCACATTTGGTTACCTAATTCAGGCAGAACAACAGGCATGTGGAAAGGAGGGAATTGCAGTCCTCAACTATACTTCTCCAATATCTAACCAGGAAAGAAGCAGAAACTCTAAACAAAGGATGATTTAAGTAACTCAGCCAGCACTTCACCATAGCCACCAATGGCATATGCAGGAAGTACATCAAATAATGACTTTTGTAGTTCTTTTCATAAGTTTCTTGTTCAAAACCAAACTTTTACAAAGATTTTCATAACAATCAGCATGCTAAAACAAACTAAATATGGCCTGAGAAGGACTTCGTACTTTTATATTTGAGTCCTTGTGGATGAACTGCAACCTACCTTAGTAGGTAGACAAAACTGGAAACCTCACTTAGGAGTATGTGCCTGTAACAATAACCAAGTCTTGGCCAATCTCAGTGGCCATATTTCAATCATTCATACACTATTGAGTTTTCAAACTGTGTTCAAATAAGGCAAACGCCAATCTGTAACCAATCCAGTGTTGTGTACCTAACTTCCTATTTCTGTACATCATTTCCCCTTTTTTTTTTTTTTTTTGGTCTATAAATCTTCTTCCACCACGTGACTGTGCTGGAGTCTCTGTCAATCTGCTGTGATTCTAGGGGCTGTCTGATTCGCGAATCATTCATTGATTAAACTTCTTTGATCAATTCTCAGTTAAACTTCTTTAAATGTAATTTGGCTGAAGTTTTTGGTTTATCAGATGATGTCAGAAGCAGAATCTGAAGTGGAGCTTCTAGCGACCCCTAGGAGCTCTTAGTGAACAAGCAAAGTACTTGCAGGACCCGCTTGTGTCCATTGATCTCCAGAGTGACTGCGGATTGTGGCTAAGCTCTCAGATTTCCAGACTCCACAGATTTGTGTTTTGAGCTCTTCGAGTTCCTTTAAGCAAATTTCTGATCTAAACTGGGTTTAGAAATTGTGACAAAAACTGGACTGGGTTCAGAAATGGATTTGATCTGGGAATTAACTGGCTTGGATACAGTTAGAAGCGTCTTATATCTGACTGGGGCAGAAAGGAACTGGTTAAGCAGTTATATGGCAGGGGTTATAAAATTTGGCTTTAGAAAATTTACAGGGATTTTTGTGTTCTACCCTTTGTTTTATTTTTCTTGCATTCTTAGATAGGAAAAAAAGTCACTGGCTAAGTTAATCAAGAGAACGTGAGAGTAAAGCCAATATTTTAGGTGAAAATGGGATCCTTAATTTCTGGAAAACTGAGTTCCTTCCGGCTTATACATTACGCCTGGGAGGCAGCAAAGTTTTACATAAATGACAAAATCTTACTAAAGATAACTAACAGTGGAATATTCTGAATGAATAAAAATACCTTGAAGTACATTTAAAAATGCGAGCTCTCAGTAAAGTCCCCTTTGGCTAAGAAACGGTTTGACACTGTGGGGTGATAACTGCTATTTTCTTTGGATGAATCTGTCCTACACTTATTGCTGGCTGCTATGGGTGACAGGATTAGGCATGTACAAGACCATGGGACATGGGGAGCTATATCCTCCCCAAAAGGAGAAACTTGATAACTGATGGAACCACTGGAAAACGTCCCCTCATGACCTAAGAGAGGCTGCCTAAACTTTTTTTTTTTTTTTTTTTTTTTAAGGCAGAGTCTTGCTTTGTCGCCCAGGCTGGAGTGCAGTGGCGGGATCTCGGCTCACTGCAAGCTCCGCCTCCTGGGTTCACGCCATTCTCCTGCCTCAGCCTCCCAAGTAGCAGGGACTACAAGTGCCCGCCACTGGCTCATTTATTCGTGTTTTTTTTTTTTTTTTTTTTAGTACATACAGGGTTTCACTGTGTTAGCCAGGATGGTCTCCATCTCCTGACCTTGTGATCCGCCTGCCTCGGCCTCCAAAAGTGCTGGAATTACAGGCTTGAGCCACCTCTCAGAACCACTGGAAAAAATCCCCTCATGACTGAAGAGCGGCTGCCTATACTTTTGATTCAATGTTGGCTGCAATGGGTGGGTCTTTCTGTGGCCTCCTTGAACTCTTTATCTTCCCCACCCTGCAATAAGCAATACATTTCTGTCTCTACTTTTCGTTTCCTAACTTTTTTATTACCAGGGCAACCCTCTTGCCAAGAGACTACTTGTTGAAACTCCTAGTCGGAGGTTGGATTAAAGATGAAAGGGCTCCTCTGGGGGCAAATTTAAGTCTTGCCAGTTTGATATTGGGTGATAAGCAGAGTGGCTAATGTCTATGTTTTATCACATATATTTTGCTTTGGCCAGAATGAGAAAAGGTAATTTTCCTTTGTGATGCATCTTGTCCCACAGGGCGATGGTGTGGCAAGCTGGGTCACTAGGGTCACTCAGGGAAAGAAAATCCAGAAGCCTGGCATACTGGTGACACAGCTTTGATGACTGGAGAAACGTCAGGGTCCTTGGTCTTGTGCCAGTTTAGATAAAATGACACAGACACTTGTGGAGTGGTTTTAAGGAGTGAAAAGTTTAATAGGTAAGAAAAAAGGAAGGAAGAAGAAAACAGCTCACCTGTACAGAGACAGAGGGAGGGGCAATTCAAACAAAGAGAAAATCCCGTGTGCAGCAGAAATGTGGCTACTTATATTGGGATGCTGGAGAAGTCTGTATCTGGTTTCCATAGACCCCAGGGGATTGGTATAACCAGATATTCATTTATGTAGAACACAAAAACCTGGTCCTCCCACCTTAGGCCTTTAATATGCAAGTACAGGTCACCATGATGTTTCAAACACATGGGTGGCCATGACAATTGGTACACCTGGTGACAAGGAAAAGACTGTGAGAATCACCATGTTGAGTGAATCCAGTTTCTAATGGTTTGTATTTGCATATCAAAGCTTGCTGGTCCAGCCCTTTAAACCCCTTTTTCTGCTAGAAAAGAGTTGTTTAAGATCTAGTCATAGCCTGTCACTTTTGGCTTTGTGAAAACTTCCCTTCCTTGTGTAGTTGTTTGTGACAGAGTCCACTTGTTTCTCATCCAACTGACCCAGAAATGCAACATACCACAGAGCTGATTACCCTAAGATAACCTAATGATCAATACCAACATCAAATAATAATTTTCCCCCTTCATGTGTGTTTTCTTAAGATAGCCATTCCAAAACTCCTGCAGACAAGACTAGGAAATAATGCCCATAGACCTTAAGAAAAGCACCCCCACAGCCCCCTGCACAGGGATTCTCTCTACCACTTCCAGGCAGCTGGTTGAGCACTCTGCCACTTCTGAACTTTCTGTCAGTTTTCTGTCATTATCTTTAATATCTGTATGTACTGTGAGTAATACATTTCTTCTATTTTATGCATTTTGATTTTGGTTTCTCATTTCATTGTGTTTTACTTAACACACATGTCTGAATCTCACTTCCTCACCTCCGTCAGAGCTTTCCAGGGTCTTGGTTTACTGCAATTCTCATGAGATAGACGTCAATATAAAATTGGACAGAAATCATAACAATATAAATCACAACACTGCTGAATATATTTAGTAACAGAGCAGTTAGGAAAGTAAAACTAATTATAATGCATTACAGAATTTTCATTTACGAACAAATAGGAGATGTAAAACTAAGGTAAAATAAAACACCTTTGTTGAAGTTGTGTACCTATTTGCCTTTTAAAAAGTATTATCTACTAGGCTATAGAACGATGCCAACAGATAATGACAGGTTGCAGGAGATGGAGGTTGGGAGAATGTGAGATGACTGTCTAATGGGTATAAAGCTTCCTTTGAAGTGAAAAAATACTTTGGATCTAGACAGTGGTGGTAGTGGCAAAATATTGCAAATGTATTAAATGCCAATGCATTGTACATATTAAGTGGATAAAGTGTTTAATTTTTGGTATAAACATTTTTAATCAATTGTTTAAAAAAAAAAAAAAAAACACAAGTGGATGGCCAGATTTGACTAAAAGGCCATAGTTTGTTAGATCTTGCTTTATGCTATAAATTTAATTCCCACATATTTGAAACAGTAAATAGTAAATTATGTCATTTTTGTTATTTATATTACAAACATATCATGTTTTTGAACTATATTATGATTTTTTTTTTTCTTTTTTTTTTGAGACAGAGTCTCGCTCTGTCACCAGGCTGGAGTACAGTGATCTCAGCTCACTGCAACCTCTGCCTTCTGGGGTTCAAGCGATTCTCTTGCCTCAGCCTCCCAAGTACCTGGGACTACAGGCACACTCCACCATGCCCAGGTAGTTTTTGTGTTTTTAGTAGAGACGGGATTTCACCATATTGGCCAGGATGGTCTTGTTCTCTTGACCTCGTGATCCACCTACCTCGGCTTCCCAAAGGGTTGGGATTACAGGCATGAGCCATCGCGCCCGGCCTGTACTATGCAATTTTATCAACAGTAAAATTGTTGGGGAAATTTTTTGATTTGTTTAATTGTAAGGGTGCATATTTTATTTTGATGTATACAAAATTGTTTCTGGTGCTGTGCAATATTAGCGAATTCCTTCTTTCGGTAACCCCATGAGGTGGATAATACTGTGACCACCATTGTCATTTCATTGGTGAGAAAGCTGAGGCAAGTATGGTTTAAATGCCTTGTCCAACCCACATCATTATGTAATGGTTTCTCAGAGATTTGAATCAAGGTGACCTGAATTCAGACTGCCAGCTCTTAACTACCATATTATGCTGACTCTTCTATTTGGGAATTTTACAGAAATAATTTATTGGCATTATTTCTATTTATTTGAGCATCAGTAACTTTATCATCTTTTATATGTTATTTGCTATTTTTACTTTGAATTACCTATTCATACTTTCATCAACTTTTATGTTAGATTGTTTGTCTTTTTTGGTTGTTGTTTTGTAGTAGTCACTAGACAGTGGACACCAATCTATTGTTACATGTGTCGTAGGATAGGTTTAATGTAAATAAACATGGGTTTATAAGCATGATAAAACAACATTACTAATTTCTGGCACTATATTAGTTCTGTGTTTCTTTATATATGTATCAGTTCCTGGATGATTTGTATGAAATATTCTGTTACAAACTCTTCCTATAATTTCTCTAGTATCAATGTTATACTGTGAGTGAGTGTATATGTATATATATAGTCATGATTTATATATACATATATAAATATATATACAAATGTAGGGATATACATATATAATATTTACATTTAAATCATTAGGCTGGAGAATACTTGTGTGATAATTAGTAAATAGTAAGGCTTCTTACTAACAAAGATAACTAGGTTTCTGTCCATCTGGACCACTTTTATCATAAAGTGCTTCCCTGATATGTACATTAAAGAAGGTTTATGACTTGACTTAGCTATTTTCCACAAAATTTATAAACTCATTGTATATTTTGCATACTTTTTGTGATTCTAAAGGATTTCATGTTTCTATTTTATATTTAGAGAAGAAATGGATCAAAAGACCCTTGGAAAAAGAGAAAAATTAGACATGATTATTTGAAGTATAGTATGTGGAATAATAATTATTACTTCAAACTATCTTCGATGAACACATTGAATTTCACCACATATCTATCAGGTAACCAAGTGATGCAGTTTCTTGTTTTAAAATAATTGGACATCTATATGTACATGTATGTTTAGCAAGATTAACAATACACTAAATGCCTTCATAATGAAATTCCTATATTATCACAATCAAAAATTAAGAACTTACATTTGTCATTAAAGGTCAAAAATGAGAATAGAACCTACATGAAATTTAGAATTTTAGTTTTTTTTTTGGTACTGTGAATAATGATGATGATATTTTAATGGAAAATGCACTGAATTTATAGAATGCATTTGGCACTATGGTCATTTTCACAATATTTAGTCAGGCCATCAATGAACACGGGATCTGTTTCCATTTGTTTGCATCAACTATGATTTATTTCAGAAGAGTTTTGTGGTCTTCTTTGTGAAGAACTCTCACCTTCTTGGTTAAGTATATTTCTAAGTATTTATTTAATAATAATTATTATTGTTGCAGATGTTTTTATAGGGTTTGAGGTTTTTATTTGATTCTCAGCTTTGATGCCCATATAGCAAGAGCAAGACTAAGAAAAAAAATCTAGAGGTGTCACATTACCTGACTTCAAACTATACTACAAGGCTATAGTTAACAAAACAGCATGGTACTGGTATAAAAACAAACATGTAGACCAATGAAACAGAACAGAGAATTCAGAAATAAAACTAAATACTTATAGCCAACTAGTCTTTGACAAAGCAAACAAAATCATAAAGTGGGGAAAGGACAACCTATTCAATAAATGGTGCTGGGATAATTGGCAAGCCACATGTAGAAGAAAGAAACTGTATACTCATCTCTCACCTTATACAAAGATCAACTCAAGATGAATCAAATAATTAAACCTAAGACCTGGAAGTATAAAAATTGCAGAAGATAACATCTGAAAAACTCTTCTAGACATTGACTTAGGCAAAGATCTCATGACCAAGAACCTAAAAGCAAAGGCAACAAAAACAAAGATAAATAGATGGAACTTAATTACACTAAAAAGCTTCTGAACAGCAAAAGAAATAATCATCAAAGTAAGCAGACAACTAACAGAGTTAGAGAAAATCTTCACAAACTACATATCCCACAAAAGATTAATATCCACAGTCTACAAAGTACTTAAACAAATCAGCAGGAGAAAAACTAATAATCCCTCAAAATGTGGCCTAAGGACATGAATAGACAATTTTCAAAAGAAGATATACAAATGGCAAATGGCCATAGTTTAAAAATCCAAAAATAGTAGATGTTGGCATGGTGCTAATAAGGGAACACATTTACACTACTGGTGGGAAAGCAAACTAGTACAACCACTATGGCAAACAATATGGATATCCCTTAAATAACTAAAAGTAGAACTGCCATTTGATCCAGCAATTTCACTGCTGGACATCTATCCAGAGGAAAATAATTTATTATATGAGAAAAACCCATATACAAACGTTTATAGCAGCACAATTCACAATTGCAGAACTGTTGGACCAGCCTAGATTCCCATCAACCAATAGGTGGATAAAGAAAATGTGAGATAAATATACATGTGTGTGTGTGTTTGTATACACATACATATATACTATGTATATATTATATATGTGTGTGTGTATATATATGTATATATATCACATTTACTTTATCCACCCATTACTTTATCCATACATTCCATATGTATAAGGGAATACTACTCAGCCCTCAAAAGAGACAAAATAAACCTGGATGTAGTTGGAGACCATTATTTTAAGTGAAGTAATTAAGGAATATAAAACCAAACAATGTATGCTCTCACTTACAAGTGGGACCGAAGCTATTAGGACACAAAGGCATAAGAATGATATAATGGACTCTCAGAACTCAGAAGGAAGGGTAGGAGGGATGTGAGGGATAAAACACTACACATTGGGTACAGTGTATATTGCTTGAGTAATGGGTGCACCGAAATCTGAAAAATCACCACTAAAGAGCTTATCCATGTAACCAAAGACAAACTTTCACCTAAAAACTTTTGAAATAACTAAAACAAAAAAGAATTTTAAAAGATGAATATTTTAAATGATCAGAAAAAATAGAATTGGCTCAGAAAACCAAACACATTGTAAAATTAGTTCGTTTTGTAATAGAAACTAGGTATGAGTTGCTATATTTCTAATTCCACATACTTTCCACTGGGAAATGACTGAAACTCTAAAATGGTAAGCATTTTTATCAAAGCTTTTAGGAAAAAAAGTGATAATGAAGCTGGATGCACAATAAAAGCCAAGCAGCACCACTCATCTCAAAATATCAAGAGGAAGAGAGAGACTTTTTATACAATCTAATTATTTAATAGTTTCCTCAGAGACAGTTAAAACGACACAATCCTGCATGAAATGAATACAAAGTATGCCGAGTATGTGCAAAATAGTATTGATACTGTCAGTGCACTTCTTAATGTTCTTGTTTCCATGTACAATGTTGAAATGTAGTTAAGCTTAATTTTTTCATGTAAACTGTGAATTAGAACAATAAATTTCAATACAAGCTCAATAAATTTTGATATAAGCTCATATGGCTTTATAACATTTTGTTTTCCCTAATGTTTTCCTCCTTGAAGTGAAATATTTCTAACAGTTAAACAGGTACTAAATATCTGAAAAAAAAAAAATCACAGGGCAATCTCGGCTCACTACAAGCTACGCCTACCGGGTTTCTTTTATGTTTCACAAGAAATTTTCCTCGTAACTTTATCTGCTAGCTAAGAGCTGGGACACCATCGAAACTGTTTTTCTTTAATGCACACAACGCCCTCATAAATCTGAATCAATTGAGGTTTGATAGGATAAAAGCGGTAAACCAAAATTCTTAGTTTAAGCCAGCAATTTAAATGTAGGAAAGTTCCGAACTGCATTGATGCTGCTTAACCTCATGCTGGATCCACCCTTTTACCACCTTGAACGTTAAAACTGGTAATCATAGCTACCTCTCAGACAAGACTTGGCCCAAATAGCCATTGCTCTTGGTTTTTAGTTATTCCTGAGAAGAGGCAATGCTGGGATTATTCCATGAGCCTGTACGGTGTGAACAATAGGGCTAGCTGTTACCAAAAAAGCTAGTTAAATTTGAGCCTAACTTATTTTTGAGTTCTCTGCCTGTATGAATTTTGTATGCAGTATCATTTTGAAAAAGATCGCAATTGAAGTTTGACTCCTAGAGAAGACATTATGAGTAAGTAGCCATGAAGACATTATGCCTAGGTGGGTCAGGGATCTAGCAAACCCAATATTCACAAAAATAAAGCAATAATTACCGTGATGAAATTGGGGTATAACCATCTAAAGCAACCTCCATTGACAAAAGCAGACCAAGGTATACCTATCTGAATTTTCAGCTTCCATGACGCAGTAACCAAAGTCTTGACAGGCAATATAATCTTTTCGTGATGTGCCATTTCACAAAAAAAATGATACTGTCAATTCCTTAATGTTCTTGTTCCATGTACAATGTTGAAATGTAGTTAACTTAATTTTCAAAAAACTGTGAATTAACAATAATTTCAATACAAATCAATATTTGATATAGCTCATATGGCTATAACATTTTGTTTTCCTAATGTTTTCCTCCTTAGTGAAATATTTCTAACAGTTAAACAATAAATATCTGAAAAAAATTTGACTTGATGTAAGTTTTGAAAGATGTTTTGTTACAAGAAGAAAAATCTTGTATCACAATGTTCTTATTAGTAAACTGGAAAGTCTCATTGTTTTCTGCTTCCAGCCTCAGATGTATTTAATCTCACCTTCTTTCTTCTAAAAGACACAAAAGACATTTTGTGATGATGAATATCACTTACAGGCCAGCAGGAACAATCACATCCAAAAATGGTACTGGAACATTCGTCACATTTTGGCTCCTTTGATTAATAAACTGCTCATCCAGGGCTTCACTGGTTGATCATAATGTGATATTTCATAGCATTCTCTTATATCAAATGATAAACATAAGGTATCTTGAAAGTAAGTTAATTTGGCCAGGCGCAGTGAAACAAACTCTAATCAATATTTAGGCAGGAAATTGATCTTCAATCAAGACCATCCTGGCTAACACTGAAACCCTGTATCTAGTAAAATACAAAAGCAAAACAAAAACAAAATTTACAGGCGGTGGCACACACCTGTAATCTTCTTGGGAGGTTGAGGCAGAATCAATTGAACCCAGGAGAAGGAGGTTGCAGTGAGCCAAGATCCACTGCACTCTCAAAGTTGAAAATACAAGCATACCACAAAGATTAATACTGTCTACAAGCATAAACAAATAGCTGTAATTAATGAGACATCTCAAAAGAAAAAAATAAACAAATAAATAAAAAATAAAATGTTGTTTGTAATATCAAGTCCACAAGATTTTAAAGTGTCATATGATTCAATGTAAATGTAATAAGAATTACATAAATTGTGTATTTTAATTTGGTCATCATAGAAAACTTGCCTAAATTGTGTTCAGAATTGACAAATATTTTAAATAAAAATAAAATTCAGGTGAGAAAGTTACTTATTTAGGCAGAACATATAAGCAATTTTGTTTTTAAATTTTAGTTTTTTTTACATAGTAGGTGTATATATATTGAATTACATGAGATGTTTATGCAGGCTGTTATGTGAAATAATCACATCATGAAGAAAAAGGTAATAACAACATTTGTCCTTTGTTTTATGAAATATCAATTGATCCACTAGGTCTGACAGGCATTACAATCATGCTCACCATCATGAGTCATTTTAAGTGGTGAAATAATATTTGAGGGGTGGAGCAAGATGGCGAATAGGAACAGCTCCAGTCTCCAACTCCCAGCGCGACACAGAAGACCAGTGATTTCTGCATTTTCAACTGAGGTACTGGGTTCATCTCACTGGGGAGTGCCAGGCGATCGGTGCTGGTCAGCTGCTGCAGCCCGACCAGCGAGAGCTGAAGCAGGCGAGGCATTGCCTCACCTGGAAGCGCAGGGGAAGGAATCCCTTTTCTAGCCAGGGAACTGAGACACACAACACCTGGAAAATCGGGTAACTCCCACCCCAAAACTGCGCTTTAAGCAAACAGGCACACCAGGAGATCATATCCCACACCTGGCCGGGAGGGTCCCACACCGGAGCCTCCCTCATTGCTAGCACAGCAGTCTGTGATCTACCGGCAAGGCAGCAGCGAGGCTGGGGAGGGGCCCGCCATTGCTGAGGCTTAAGTAGGTAAACAAAGCTGCTGGGAAGCTCGAACTGGGT
This sequence comes from Erythrocebus patas, assembly GCA_023783455.1. Lineage (NCBI taxonomy): Eukaryota > Metazoa > Chordata > Mammalia > Primates > Cercopithecidae > Erythrocebus > Erythrocebus patas. The sequence continues at coordinate 7,628 of JAKFHT010001944.1, read as the reverse complement.
GGAGCTCACAGCAGCTCAAGGAAACCTGCCTGTCTCTGTAGACTCCACCTCTGGGGACAGGGCACAGTAAATAATAACAAACAGCAGACTCTGCAGGCATAAGCGACTCTGTCTGACAGCTTTGAAGAGAGCAGTGGATCTCCCAACACGGAGGTTGAGATCTGAGAAGGGACAGACTCCCTGCTCAAGTGGGTCCCTGACCCTGAGTAGCCTAACTGGGAGACATCCCCACTAGGGGCAGTCTGACACCCACACCTCACAGGGTGGAGTACACCCCTGAGAGGAAGCTTCCAAAGCAAGAATCAGACAGGTACACTCGCTGTTCAGAAATATTCTATCTTCTGCAACCTCATGCTGGATCCACCCTTTTACCACCTTGAACGTTAAAACTGGTAATCATAGCTACCTCTCAGACAAGACTTGGCCCAAATAGCCATTGCTCTTGGTTTTTAGTTATTCCTGAGAAGAGGCAATGCTGGGATTATTCCATGAGCCTGTACGGTGTGAACAATAGGGCTAGCTGTTACCAAAAAAGCTAGTTAAATTTGAGCCTAACTTATTTTTGAGTTCTCTGCCTGTATGAATTTTGTATGCAGTATCATTTTGAAAAAGATCGCAATTGAAGTTTGACTCCTAGAGAAGACATTATGAGTAAGTAGCCATGAAGACATTATGCCTAGGTGGGTCAGGGATCTAGCAAACCCAATATTCACAAAAATAAAGCAATAATTACCGTGATGAAATTGGGGTATAACCATCTAAAGCAACCTCCATTGACAAAAGCAGACCAAGGTATACCTATCTGAATTTTCAGCTTCCATGACGCAGTAACCAAAGTCTTGACAGGCAATATAATCTTTTCGTGATGTGCCATTTCACAGAATAAATGAGTAGTCCATTTATTGATCTGGGTGCCTGTGGGTTTGACAAGCAAAGACTAGGATACACTTCATGAGTTTTCACAAATGGGATCCAGGGAACCCATGATCGGCAAAAGACCAAACTATGAACATTAGAACATATTTTAGTTTGTCGCATGAAAAGTTTTTACGAGTTTATAGAATCGATACTTTTACGGGGTTTATTGCGTACGGTACTTCACCAGGCGGGCTACTTAGGGCCACTGTATTGTAAAATATGCTAAGCTATCTAACCTGTATCCATGTTCCCAAAAAAAAAAAATTATTGGGGTTGGATGACCTGCCTTATTGATGATAAACTTCCAAATGCGGGCGAATCTTGCATCATGCTTCATTTTGGAGCCCTAATGATACAGAATCCAGCCCAACAGTATCAGCTTACTTGATGTCTGGCACCTTTCAATTTGCCTGTACGGGCCCTATAGGTCACCAAGAAAGCCTGACCTGGCAAAAGGGAGGTGCATGTTTGGAAAAAAAAAGACTGTTTGTTTCGTAACAAGATCCCCAAAAATACTATCCTCAAAAGGCTTTTTGCTGATTTTGAGGATGCGACCATTACGCCATGCAAAATTTAAGTCTGGTCCAGGGATCTCACAGCAGGTTTCATGCCCCAAGGCCCAAAAAAGTTGGGACTAGTCATGATCTCGAGCATGTTTCGCGAAATCTGGGCGATATGTTTAGATTATCCCTGATAAGGGTTTTATGTATCTGCCCACGATAAACTGACTGCCTACCCTAGAACTTAAAAAGCAATATTGACGTTCAGGATCATCCTTAGAATAAAAAGAAAGACATACAATTAGTAAGGATTGCTGAGACTCTTCAGTGTTCTATACGACAATGTAGTCTGGTTGGTAACGTTTTCAATCTCACGGCTGCACGCTACAGAGCGTAGCATTCCTTTGCTCTGTTGATTATGCTGGGAACATACTGAATGAATGAGGACCTGCCACTAAACAATTGGGTCTGAGAACCAGACTTTATCCCATTTGTAGGTCTAACAGCAGTTCCTTCTGTGAGAGGCCCCTATTTGAGCATGTCTAAGTTAATCCAGATATAAAGTCCACTTCTGATTATTTCTTCTTTTTAGATTTTGTTTAAAATATGCATATGAAATTGCCGTACTTTTAGTAAACTGCCATTAATGTTTACTCCAGACAAAACTTGTGCCTTACTGTTTTTTGCAAAAAGGAAACTGGCTGCGGCAGCAAACTTTTCTCAATATGTGAGATTATCACCATACGACTCAATCCATCCTTGATGCCTGCAGAAAATGTATTGCAGTGGCATAGCAACTTGACTGCGAATTGATAAGACTGCTATCCAAGGATCAGCGAATGAGCGTAGCAGGATAAATGCAGGTAGTCTTGCTACCGCTTTATCAGAATGAGTATATCTTTTTTTACATTCTAATCCGACTTTTTTGCTCCAGCTTCCAGCCTCAGATGTATTTAATCTCTTTTTCCCTTCTTTCTTGTTCTAACAAACTTCCAGACACAAAACAGACATTTTGTGATGATGAATATCACAGTTGCCACACAGGCCAGCAGGAACCCAATCACATCCAAAGAGTGATACTGGAACCAGGTGAGGTCATGGGCTGCAACCCGAAGGTGTTTGGCTCCTTTATGGCGCATGACAAATTCAATCCAGAAGACTGCTCGATCCAGGGGCTTCACTGGTTGATCATGATGAATTCTTGATAATTTCATAGCATTCTCTTTATATCTAAATGATAAACATAAAAATATCAACATTGAAAGTAAGTTAATTTGGCCAGGCGCAGTGGTTCACACCTGTAATCCCAGTACTTTGGGAGGTCGAGGCACGCAGATCACAAGGTCAAGAGATCAAGACCGTCCTGGCTAACACGGTGAAACCCCGTCTCTAGTGAAAATACAAATATAAAAACAAAATTTACCCAGGCGAATTGGCACACACCTGTAGTCCCGGCTACTTGGGAGGCTGAGGCAGGAGAATCGCTTGAACCCAGGAGAGGAGGTTGCAGTGAGCCAAGATTGCACCACTGCACTCTCAAAAAAGAGTTAGAGAAAATCTTCACAAACTACACATACCACAAAAGATTAATATTCACAGTCTACAAAGTACTTAAACAAATCAGCTGTGAGAACCCCTCTTAAAAAATAAATAAATAAACAAATAAATATAAAAAATAAAGTTAATTTGCTTGAGCATATCAAGTCCATGAAAGATTTTTAAAGTGTCACATGATTCAATGTAAATGTAATAGAATTGACATAGAATTTGTTTATTTTAATTTGAGTCACCATAGAAAGTTTGACTTTTAAATTGCATTTCAGAATTGACAAATATTTTTGAAGAAAAAATGGAAATTCAGGTGAGATAGTTACTTACTTGAGGCGGAGAACATATGAGCAATTTGTTTTTAAATTTTTAGTTTTTTTGGAGTACATAGTAGGTGTATATATTTATGAGGTACATGAGATGTTTTGATGCAGGCTGTTATGTGAAATAATCACATCATGAAGAAAAGGGTACCCCTCGCTTAAGCATTTATCCTTTGTGTTATGAAATATCCAATTATGCTCCTCTAGGCCTCAAACAGGCATTCACAATCATGCTCACCATCATGAGTCATTTTAAGTGGTGAAAGATATATACTTAAAATACAATTTGAGAATTATCATCCTTAAGTTTCTAAAGATGAATTGTGTTATATGGGTAAAATGCCTCATAGCCATGAGCTCTGCTTCTATTCTAATCTTTTGTGTCCTACTGTTGCCCACCCAGTAACCAGAATGATTTTTTTTTTGAAATTAAAGTCAGATTATAACACTGTCTTAAGACTTTTGCCTGACTTTTCATCATATCAAGAATAAAATCCAACTCTGTTATTTGGTCCTCAGGATCCTCCATTATCAGACACTGGCAAGCTCTTCTCCAAACACTTTCCCATGCACACTAGCTCTTCTAGGGACTTTGGCCTTATATTTTTCTTTAAGCTCCCATCTTAGCACCTTACACATTGTGTCCCTCTACCCACGCTTGGAGCACTCTTTCTTGCAACAACCCAAGGCATGCTTCCATCTCTTTTTGAGGCAACCCTCTAAATGTTACCAATAAGAGAGGCTTTCCCCGGCCACTCTGTGGTAGAACCCCTAGGATTTCCTGTATTTTGTGTGCTTATTTTGAAATTATTTGACACTTAGTTTCTTAAAATACATCATATGTCTTCTAAAATACATATTTAAGTATAAAACACATAAAATAAATGTACACACACTAAGTGAAACAGCTCAAAAAGGTAAGATCATCTTAAACATTATTTTGAAGTGAAGATACCAATTTATCTATCTCTCAGATCATGATAGAGACAAATAAAATATGAAATACCCATATTATAAAATATATTGCTGTAAAAAGAAATGAAATGTTAATACACACAATGTAAATAAAGCTAAAACCATAAAAACAACAAAATTGTACTTGGTGAAGTAAGTCATTTACACAACGTAATAAGTTGTATGATTCAATTTATATGAAATATGTAGAGAGAATAATCTATAGAGAAGGAAAGAAAATTGGTGTTAGCCTAGGGCTAAGGGGTCATGGGAAGTGACTTCTATACCATTATGGTTTCTTTTATGTTGATAAAATGTTCTAAAATGATATAATGGTGATGGCTTCATGACTGCAAGCATACTAAACACATTTGGATTTATATTTTAAGTAGTTGGTTTTCTGCTGTGGAAATTAAATTTAATTATCAAGTCTGTTACAATAATGATAATAAAAATAAATTTTTCAGTGAGAAAACAGATATACTTTGAGACATTTTAGATATTGAATTAAAATATTTTATTATATGACTTCAAGTTTATCCTTCCTTTCTACTGTGGATTGATTATGTCACATTTATTTTAATATGTCTTTGTATCTATATCACTTTAAAATTAGTTTTGTGTAGAAAATTATTTCAATAATTGGTTATTCATTAAATGTATGTGGTTCAAATAAAATTTTTAAATAACTACTCAACAATAAAAGCAGATTGCAGATTGTTTAAATCATTTAAATTCTTTCAAAATCAGTCTCTTATATAAAGGATAAAAGTCATACTCACTATTGACTGGAGAACCGATCTAAAAATACCACTGAGTGAAAAAAACAGTTATACTCACAAAGGATCATTTATTACTGTCTTCAGTGCATTGAGTAAGTCTGTACTCGACATTGTGTTGAAGTCCAGTCTAACAGCTGCTCCTTTGGCCTTCATGTGAGCAATGTTATCAGGTTGATCGGCAAACAATGGAACGCCCACCATAGGGATTCCATGGTAGATCGCCTCGTAGATGCCATTGGCTCCACCGTGAGTTATAAAAGCTCTGGTTTTTGGATGACCTAGGATTGGATGAATTTTAGCAAAATTATTCTTAGGAATAAAATGAGAAATGCACAATGGAAGAATCTGAATGTGATAGTGTTTCCTGATAACACACTGAACTGAAATGAAATTAATTCAGACTTCAGAGGAAGGAGCACCTAATTCTGCTAGAGATGTAAGTGAAGGCTATGTGGTGTGTTTAACTTCAGATTGAAAAAATCAATACAATATTACCAGTTGAACTAACAAAAAGTGAAATTTGGACAAGGAAATATAATGTGCAAAAAGACAAAAGCACAGAAAAGGGATGGGCATGTAAGAATGTGTTCTCATTTTTGTTTGTTTGTTTGTTTGTTTTTTAAATGGAGACAGAGTCTCTCTCTGTCACCCAGGCTGGAGTGCAGTGGTGCAATCTCGGCTCACTGCAACCTCTCCCAGATTCAGGCAATTCTCCTACTCAGCCTTCTGAGTAGCAGGGACTACAGGGAAACCACCATGCCAGGTTAATTTTTGATATTTTAATAGAGACTGAGTTTCACCATGTTGCCTAGGATGGTCTTGAACTCCTGAGCTCAGTCAATCCGCCCACGTCAGCCTCCCAAAGTGCTAGGATTACAGGCGTGAGCCACCTCGTCCAGCCAGAATGTGTTCTCTTAAGTACAGTCATGGAGTGTGATATGTGGGGTGTGCAAGGCAGCAGGCAGTGAGGTGGTGGTGGTGCTAGAATTGAGGAAGGACAGATCATACTTCATTATGAAATGTGTCAACACTTTTCGATTAAGATTAGGGATTTAATCCTACAGAAAATGCAGTGTCCCTGGTGATAACAGAAGAGCTGTTATTTTTGGTGACATTTGAAATAACCCTACAGAAGAGGAAAGTAAAGTTGTAGAAATATGAGAAAAGAAGACAACCCAGGAAGTGCCAGAAAAATTCTCTGAGAGGAAATAACACCCGAAATAAAGATACTCTGATCATAAAGAATGTGCGTGCCTATCATAAAATGCCAACCATTATTGTTTATTCTTTTTACCCTAGGACTGGAAAATAAATATACAGAAGTTTCATTTTATTTTTAAGTTTTTCCATAACAAATGTTCAATAGGCTTGTTTCATGATGACTATTAACACTCTAATAATCTGTTACTAATATACTCAATATTTGTTCTCCAGAGACTTACCAAGAAGATCATTCTGGGGTAGCCACTTGTACAGCTGAGTATTGAGTCCTAAGGTATCTGGTTTATTCCCATCAAATCGCCACAGAACCTGTTACAGTGAACAAAATATTTTATTCCATGAGAGGAGCTCAAAAGTTATAGAATGCTAGAACTCTAAAGAGATTAACAATGAGAACAAGGGATGTTAAGTAACAAGAACTACTCAGACTGATGTAAATGGAATACTCACATTTCATTTCCATATTTTTATAATTAGTTAGGTATATAAGGAAATCATGTTTTTTCAAAATACTAGCTTAGACAAATAAGATTATCAATGAAAAGTTCAAGTATTTAAAAAGTTGTTACACTTTTCAAAAGAAAACCTATATGGGCAAACCTCTATACAAAAAAAAGCTTAACATCACTGGTCAAAACCACAAAGAGATACCATCTCACATCAGTCAGAATGGCCATTATTAAAAACTCAAAAAATAACAGACGCTGGCGATGTTGTATAGAAAAAGAAATGCTTATACTCTGTAGGAGGGTGTGTAAGTTCAACCATTATGGAAGACAGGGTGGCGATTCCTCAAAATCCTAGAGGCAGAAATACTATTCAACCCAGCAATCCCATTACTGGGTATGTATCCAAAGGAGTATAAATTAGAACATGCACATGTGTATTCATTACAGCACTATTCATCCTAGCAAAGACATGAAATCAATCTAAATGCCCATCAATGATGGATTGGATAAAGAAAATGTGGTATATGTACACAGTGAAATATTATGTAGCCATAAAAAGGAACAAGATCATGTTTTTTGCAGGAACATAAGTGAGCTGCAGTCCATTATCCTCAGCAAACAAACACAGGAACAGAAATCCAAATACCGCATACCCTCACTTACAAGTGGAAGCTAAAAGATGAGTACACATGAACATATAGAGAGGAACAACATATGCTGGGACTTATTGGAGGGTGGGGGTTGGGAGGAGAAAGGATCAGGAAAAATAACTAAAAGGTACTAGACTTACTACTTGCATGATGAAACAGTCTGTACAACAAACCCCCAAGACATAAGTTTACCTATGTAACAAACTTTCCATTTACCCTGAAATTAAAAGTTAACAAACAAAATTTAATTTTAAAAAGATAAAAATTTTAATAATTATATGCA
>JAKFHT010001943.1:0-21687 GCA_023783455.1 Erythrocebus patas | reverse complement strand
TTAACAGAACACAGAGCAGTTTCTCAGAAAGCTTCTTTCCAGTTTTGAACGGAAGATATTTCTTTTTTCACCATAGCCCTATGGGCTTCCAAATATCCTTTGCCAATTCCACAAGAACAGCCTTAGCGAAAGGCTTCTTGAAGGGAAAGCTGTAACTCTGTGAGATGAATTAACAGAACACAGAGCAGTTTCTCAGAAAGCTTCTTTCCAGTTTTGAACGGAAGATATTTCCTTTTTCACCATAGCCCTCTATGGGCTTCCAAATATCCCTTTGCCAATTCCATAAGAACAGCCTTAGCGAAAGGCTTCTTGAAGGGAAAGATGTAACTCTGTGAGATGAATTAACAGAACACAGAGCAGTTTCTCAGAAAGCTTCTTTCCAGTTTTGAACGGAAGATATTTCCTTTTTCACCATAGCCCTCTATGGGCTTCCAAATATCCCTTTGCCAATTCCACAAGAACAGCCTTAGCGAAAGGCTTCTTGAAGGGAAAGATGTAACTCTGTGAGATGAATTAACAGAACACAGAGCAGTTTCTCAGAAAGCTTCTTTCCAGTTTTGAACGGAAGATATTTCCTTTTTCACCATAGCCCTCTATGGGCTTCCAAATATCCCTTTGCCAATTCCACAAGAACAGCCTTAGCGAAAGGCTTCTTGAAGGGAAAGATGTAACTCTGTGAGATGAATTAACAGAACACAGAGCAGTTTCTCAGAAAGCTTCTTTCCAGTTTTGAACGGAAGATATTTCCTTTTTCACCATAGCCCTCTATGGGCTTCCAAATATCCTTGCCAATTCCACAAGAACAGCCTTAGCGAAAGGCTTTTGAAGGAAAGATGTAACTCTGTGAGATGAATTAACAGAACACAGAGCAGTTTCTCAAGCTTCTTTCCAGTTTTGAGCGGAAGATATTTCCTTTTTCACCATAGCCCTCTAAGGGCTTCCAAATATCCTTGCCAATTCCACAAGAACAGCCTTAGCGAAAGGCTTCTTGAAGGGAAAGACAGAACACAGAGCAGTTTCTCAGAAAGCTTCTTTCCGGTTTTGAACGGAAGATATTTTTTTTCACCATAGCCTCTATGGCTTCCAAATATCCCTTTGCTAATTCCACAAGAACAGCCTTAGCGAAAGGCTTCTTGAAGGGAAAGATGTAACTCTGTGAGATGAATTAACATAACACAGAGCAGTTTCTCAGAAAGCTTCTTTCCAGTTTTGAATGCAAGATATTTCCTTTTTCACCATAGCCCTCTATGGGCTTCCAAATATCCCTTTGCCAATTCCACAAGAACAGCCTTAGCGAAAGGCTTCTTGATGGGAAAGATGTAACTCTGTGAGTTGAATCTACAGAACACAGAGCAGTTTCTCAGAAAGCTTCTTTCCAGTTTTGAACGGAAGATATTTCCTTTTTCACCATAGCCCTCTATGGGCTTCAAAATATCCCTGTGCCAATGGGACAAGAACAGCCTTAGCGAAAGGCTTCTTGAAGGGAAAGATGTAACTCTGTGAGATGAATTCACAGAACACAGAGCAGTTTCCAGAAAGCTTCTTTCCAGTTTTGAACGGAAGATATTTTTTCACCATAGCCCTCTAAGGGCTTCCAAATATCACTTTGCCAATTCCACAAGAACAGCCTTAGCGAAAGGCTTCTTGAAGGGAAAGATGTAACTATGTGAGATGAATTAACAGAACACAGAGCAGTTTCTCAGAAAGCTTCCTTCCAGTTTTGAACGGAAGATATTTCCTTTTTCACCATAGCCCTCTAAGGGCTTCCAAATATCCCTTTGCCAATTCCACAAGAACAGCCTTAGCGAAAGGCTTCTTGAAGGGAAAGATGTAACTCTGTGAGATGAATTCACAAAACATAGAGCAGTTTCTCAGAAAGCTTCCTTCCGGTTTTGAACGGAAGATATTTCCTTTTTCACCATAGCCCTCTATGGGCTTCAAAATATCCCTGTGCCAATGGCACAAGAACAGCCTTAGCGAAAGGCTTCTTGAAGGGAAAGATGTAACTCTGTGAGATGAATTCACAGAACACAGAGCAGTTTCTCAGAAAGCTTCCTTCCGGTTTTGAACGGAAGATATTTCCTTTTTCACCATAGCCCTCTAAGGGCTTCCAAATATCCCTTTGCCAATTCCACAAGAACAGCCTTAGCGAAAGGCTTCTTGATGGGAAAGATGTAACTCTGTGAGATGAATTAACAGAACACAGAGCAGTTTCTCAGAAAGCTTCTTACCAGTTTTGAACGGAAGATATTTCCTTTTTCACCATAGCCCTCTACGGGCTTCGAAATATCTCTTTGCCAATTCCACAAGAACAGCCTTAGCGAAAGGCTTCTTGAAGGGAAAGATGTAACTCTGTGAGATGAATTAACAGAACACAGAGCAGTTTCTCAGAAAGCTTCTTTCCAGTTTTGAACGGAAGATATTTCTTTTTCACCATAGCCCTCTAGGGCTTCCAAATATCCTTTGCCAATTCACAAGAACAGCCTTAGCGAAAGGCTTTTTGAAGGGAAAGATGTAACTCTGTGAGATGAATTCACAGAACACAGAGCAGTTTCTCAGAAAGCTTCTTTCCAGTTTTGAACGGAAGATATTTCCTTTTTCACCATAGCCCTCTATGGGCTTCCAAATATCACTTTGCCAATTCCACAAGAACAGCCTTAGCGAAAGGCTTTTGAAGGAAAGATGTAACTCTGTGAGATGAATTAACAGAACACAGAGCAGTTTCTCAGAAAGCTTCTTTCCAGTTTTGAACGGAAGATATTTTTTTTCACCATAGCCCTCTAAGGGCTTCCAAATATCCCTTTGCTAATTCCACAAGAACAGCCTTAGCGAAAGGCTTGAAGGAAAGATGTAACTCTGTGAGATGAATTAACAGAACACAGAGCAGTTTCTCAGAAAGCTTCTTTCCAGTTTTGAACGGAAGATATTTCCTTTTTCACCATAGCCTCTAAGGGCTTCCAAATATCACTTTGCCAATTCCACAAGAACAGCCTTAGCGAAAGGCTTCTTGAAGGAAAGATGTAACTCTGTGAGATGAATTAACAGAACACAGAGCAGTTTCTCAGAAAGCTTCTTTCCAGTTTTGAACGAAGATATTTCCTTTTTCACCATAGCCCTCCATGGGCTTCCAAATATCACTTTGCCAATTCCACAAGAACAGCCTTAGCGAAAGGCTTCTTGAAGGGAAAGATGTAACTCTGTGAGATGAATTCACAGAACACAGAGCAGTTTCTCAGAAAGCTTCTTTCCAGTTTTTAACGGAAGATATTTCCTTTTTCACCATAGCCCTCTATGGGCTTCCAAATATCCCTTTGCCAATTCCACAAGAACAGCCTTAGCGAAAGGCTTCTTGAAGGGAAAGATGTAACTCTGTGAGATGAATTAACAGAACACAGAGCAGTTTCTCAGAAAGCTTCTTTCCAGTTTTGAACGGAAGATATTTCCTTTTTCACCATAGCCCTCTATGGGCTTCCAAATATCCCTTTGCCAATTCCACAAGAACAGCCTTAGCGAAAGGCTTCTTGAAGGGAAAGATGTAACTCTTTGAGATGAATTCACAGAACACAGAGCAGTTTCTCAGAAAGCTTCTTTCCAGTTTTGAACGGAAGATATTTTTTTTCACCGTAGCCCTCTAAGGGCTTCCAAATATCACTTTGCCAATTCCACAAGAACAGCCTTAGCGAAAGGCTTCTTGAAGGGAAAGATGTAACTCTGTGAGATGAATTCACAGAACACAGAGCAGTTTCTCAGAAAGCTTCCTTCCGGTTTTGAACGGAAGATATTTCCTTTTTCACCATAGCCCTCTAAGGGCTTCCAAATATCCCTTTGCCAATGGCACAAGAACACCCTTAGCGAAAGGCTTCTTGAAGGGAAAGATGTAACTCTGTGCGATGAATTCACAGAACACAGAGCAGTTTCTCAGAAAGCTTCTTTCCGGTTTTGAACGAAAGATATTTGTTTTTTCAACATAGCCCTCTATGGGCTTCCAAATATCCCTTTCCGAATTTCACAAGAACAGCCTTAGCGAAAGGCTTCTTGAAGGGAAAGATGTAACTCTGTGAGTTGAATTAACGTAACACAGAGCAGTTTCTCAGAAAGCTTCTTTCCAGTTTTGAATGCAAGATATTTACTTTTTCACCATAGCCCTCTATGGGCTTCCAAATATCCCTTTGCCAATTCCACAAGAACAGCCTTAGAGAAAGGCTTCTTGATGGGAAAGATGTAACTCTGTGAGTTGAATTTACAGAACACAGAGCAGTTTCTCAGAAAGCTTCTTTCCAGTTTTGAACGGAAGATATTTCCTTTTTCACCATAGCCCTCTATGGGCTTCAAAATATCCCTGTGCCAATGGCACAAGAACAGCCTTAGCGAAAGGCTTCTTGAAGGGAAAGATGTAACTCTGTGAGATGAATTCACAGAACACAGAGCAGTTTCTCAGAAAGCTTCTTTCCAGTTTTGAACGGAAGATATTGGCTTTTTCACTGTAGCCCTCTAAGGCCTTCCAAATATCACTTTGCAATTCCACAAGAACAGCCTTAGCGAAAGGCTTTTGAAGGAAAGATGTAACTATGTGAGATGAATTAACAGAACACAGAGCAGTTTCTCAGAAAGCTTCTTCCGGTTTTGAACGGAAGATATTTTTTTCACCATAGCCCTCTAAGGGCTTCCAAATATCACTGTGCCAATTCCACAAGAACAGCCTTAGCGAAAGGCTTCTTGAAGGGAAAGATATAACTCTGTGAGATGAATTGACAGAACACAGAGCAGTTTCTCAGAAAGCTTCCTTCTGGTTTTGAACGGAAGATATTTCCTTTTCAGCATAGCCCTCTAAGGGCTTCCAAATATCCCTTTGCCAATTCCACAAGAACACCCTTAGCGAAAGGCTTCTTGAAGGGAAAGATGTAACTCTGTGAGATGAATTAACAGAACACAGAGTAGTTTCTCAGAAAACTTCCTTCCGGTTTTGAACGGATGATATTTCTTTTTTCACCCTAGCCCTCTAAGGGCTTCCAAATATCCCTTTGCCAATTCCACAAGAACAGCCTTAGCGAAAGGCTTTTGAAGGGAAAGATGTAACTCTGTGAGATGAATTCACAGAACACAGAGCAGTTTCTCAGAAAGCTTCCTTCCGGTTTTGAACGGAAGATATTTCCTTTTTCACCATACCCCTCTAAGGGCTTCCAAATATCCCTTTGCCAATTCCAGAAGAACAGCCTTAGCGAAAGGCTTCTTGATGGGAAAGATGTAACTCTGTGAGATGAATTAACAGAACACAGAGCAGTTTCTCAGAAAGCTTCTTTCCAGTTTTGAAAGGAAGATATTTCCTTTTTCACCATAGCCCTCTACGGGATTCGAAATATCTCTTTGCCAATTCCACAACACAGCCTTAGCGAAAGGCTTCTTGAAGGGAAAGATGTAACTCTGTGAGATGAATTAACAGAACACAGAGCAGTTTCTCAGAAAGCTTCTTTCCAGTTTTGAACGGAAGATATTTCCTTTTTCACCATAGCCCTCTAAGGGCTTCAAAATATCCCTTTGCCAATGGCACAAGAACAGCCTTAGCGAAAGGCTTCTTGAAGGGAAAGATGTAACTCTCTGAGATGAATTCACAGAACACAGAGCAGTTTCTCAGAAAGCTTCTTTCCAGTTTTGAACGGAAGATATTTTTTTCACCATAGCCTCTATGGGCTTCCAAATATCCTTTGCTAATTCCACAAGAACAGCCTTAGCGAAGGCTTCTTGAAGGAAAGATGTAACTCTGTGAGATGAATTAACAGAACACAGAGCAGTTTCTCAGAAAGCTTCTTTCCAGTTTTGAACGGAAGATATTTCCTTTTTCAAGATAGCCTCTATGGGCTTCCAAATATCCTTGCTAATTCCACAAGAACAGCCTTAGCGAAAGGCTTCTTGAAGGAAAGATGTAACTCTGTGAGATGAATTAACAGAACACAGAGCAGTTTCTCAGAAAGCTTTTTCCAGTTTTGAACGGAAGATATTTTTTCAAGATAGCCTCTATGGGCTTCCAAATATCCTTTGCCAATTCCACAAGAACAGCCTTAGCGAAAGGCTTCTTGAAGGGAAAGATGTAACTCTGAGATGAATTAACAGAACACAGAGCAGTTTCTCAGAAAGCTTCTTTCCAGTTTTGAACGGAAGATATTTTTTTCACCATTGCCCTCTATGGGCTTCCAAATATCACTTTGCCAATTCCACAAGAACAGCCTTAGCGAAAGGCTTCTTGAAGGGAAAGATGTAACTCTGTGAGATGAATTAACAGAACACAGAGCAGTTTCTCAGAAAGCTTCCTTCCGGTTTTGAACGGAAGATATTTTTTTCACCATAGCCTCTAAGGGCTTCCAAATAGCACTTTCCCAATTCCACAAGAACAGCCTTAGCGAAAGGCTTTTGAAGGAAAGATGTAACTCTGTGAGATGAATTACAGAACACAGAGCAGTTTCTCAGAAAGCTTTTCCAGTTTTGAACGGAAGATATTTCCTTTTCACCATAGCCTCTATGGGCTTCAAAATATCCTTTGCCAATTCCACAAGAACAGCCTTAGCGAAAGGCTTCTGAAGGAAAGATGTAACTCTGTGAGATGAATTCACAGAACACAGAGCAGTTTCTCAGAAAGCTTCTTCCAGTTTTGAACGGAAGATATTTCTTTTTCACCATAGCCTCAAGGGCTTCCAAATATCCTTTGCCAATTCCACAAGAACAGCCTTAGCGAAAGGCTTCTTGAAGGAAAGATGTAACTCTGTGAGATGAATTAACAGAACACAGAGCAGTTTCTCAGAAAGCTTCTTCCAGTTTTGAACGGAAGATATTTCCTTTTTCACCATAGCCCTCTAAGGGATTCCAAATATCCTTTGCCAATTCCACAAGAACAGCCTTAGCGAAAGGCTTGAAGGAAAGATGTAACTCTGAGATGAATTAACAGAACACAGAGCAGTTTCTCAGAAAGCTTCTTCCAGTTTTGAACGGAAGATATTTTTTTCACCATAGCCCTCTATGGGCTTCCAAATATCCTTTGCTAATTCCACAAGAACAGCTTAGCGAAAGGCTTTTGAAGGAAAGATGTAACCTGTGAGATGAATTAACAGAACACAGAGCAGTTTCTCAGAAAGCTTCCTTCCAGTTTTGAACGGAAGGTATTTCCTTTTCAGAATAGCCCTCAATGGGCTTCAAAATATCCTTTGCTAATTCCACAAGAACAGCCTTAGCGAAAGGCTTTTGAAGGGAAAGATGTAACTCTGTGAGATGAATTAACAGAACACAGAGCAGTTTCTCAGAAACCTTCTTTCCAGTTTTGAACGGAAGATATTTTTTTCACCATAGCCTCAATGGCTTCCAAATATCACTTTCCAATTCCACAAGAACAGCCTTAGCGAAAGGCTTCTTGAAGGAAAGATGTAACTCTGTGAGATGAATTAACAGAACACAGAGCAGTTTCTCAGAAAGCTTCTTTCCAGTTTTGAATGCAAGATATTTCCTTTTCACCATAGCCTCTAAGGGATTCCAAATATCCTTTGCTAATTCCACAAGAACAGCCTTAGCGAAAGGCTTGAAGGAAAGATGTAACTCTGTGAGATGAATTACAGAACACAGAGCAGTTTCTCAGAAAGCTTCCTTCCGGTTTTGAACGGAAGATATTTCCTTTTCACCATAGCCCTCTAAGGGCTTCCAAATATCCTTTGCCAATTCCACAAGAACAGCCTTAGCGAAAGGCTTCTTGAAGGAAAGATGTAACTCTGTGAGATGAATTAACAGAACACAGAGCAGTTTCTCAGAAAGCTTCTTCCAGTTTTGAACGGAAGATATTTCCTTTTCACCATAGCCCTCTATGGGCTTCCAAATATCCCTTTGCCAATTCCACAAGAACAGCCTTAGCGAAAGGCTTCTTGAAGGGAAGATGTAACTCTGTGAGATGAATTAACACAACACAGAGCAGTTTCTCAGAAAGCTTCTTCCAGTTTTGAACGGAAGATATTTCCTTTTTCACCATAGCCCTCATGGGCTTCCAAATATCCCTTTGCTAATTCCACAAGAACAGCCTTAGCGAAAGGCTTTTGAAGGGAAAGATGTAACTCTGAGATGAATTAACAGAACACAGAGCAGTTTCTCAGAAAGCTTTTTCCAGTTTTGAACGGAAGATATTTCCTTTTTCACCATAGCCCTCTATGGGCTTCCAAATATCCTTTGCTAATTCCACAAGAACAGCCTTAGCGAAAGGCTTTTGAAGGGAAAGATGTAACTCTGTGAGATGAATTCACAGAACACAGAGCAGTTTCTCAGAAAGCTTCTTCCGGTTTTGAACGGAAGATATTTTTTCACCATAGCCCTAAGGGCTTCCAAATAGCACTTTCCCAATTCCACAAGAACAGCTTTAGCGAAAGGCTTTTGAAGGGAAAGATGTAACTCTGTGAGATAAATTAACAGAACACAGAGCAGTTTCAGAAAGCTTCCTTCCAGTTTTGAACGGAAGATATTTCTTTTTCACCATAGCCCTCTATGGGCTTCAAATATCCCTTTGCCAATTCCACAAGAACAGCCTTAGCGAAAGGCTTTTGAAGGAAAGATGTAACCTGTGAGATGAATTAACAGAACACAGAGCAGTTTCTCAGAAAGCTTCTTCCAGTTTTGAACGGAAGATATTTTTTTCACCATAGCCCTCTATGGGCTTCCAAATATCCCTTGCTAATTCCACAAGAACAGCCTTAGCGAAAGGCTTCTTGAAGGAAAGATGTAACCTGTGAGATGAATTCACAGAACACAGAGCAGTTTCTCAGAAAGCTTCTTTCCAGTTTTGAACGGAAGATATTTTTTTCACCATAGCCTCTATGGGCTTCCAAATATCCTTTGCTAATTCCACAAGAACAGCCTTAGCGAAAGGCTTTTGAAGGGAAAGATGTAACCTGTGAGATGAATTCACAGAACACAGAGCAGTTTCTCAGAAAGCTTCTTTCCAGTTTTGAACGGAAGATATTTCCTTTTTCACCATAGCCCTCTAAGGGCTTCCAAATATCACTTTGCCAATTCCACAAGAACAGCCTTAGCGAAAGGCTTCTTGAAGGAAAGATGTAACCTGTGAGATGAATTCACAGAACACAGAGCAGTTTCTCAGAAAGCTTCCTTCCAGTTTTGAACGGAAGATATTTTTTTTCACCATAGCCCTCTAAGGGCTTCCAAATATCCCTTTGCCAATTCCACAAGAACAGCCTTAGCGAAAGGCTTCTTGAAGGAAAGATGTAACTCTGTGAGATGAATTAACAGAACAGAGAGTAGTTTCTCAGAAAGATTCTTTCCAGTTTTGAACGGAAGATATTTCCTTTTTCACCATAGCCCTATGGGCTTCCAAATATCCCTTTGCTAATTCCACAAGAACAGCCTTAGCGAAAGGCTTTTGAAGGGAAAGATG
The DNA here is from genome assembly GCA_023783455.1 of Erythrocebus patas. Classification (NCBI taxonomy): domain Eukaryota; kingdom Metazoa; phylum Chordata; class Mammalia; order Primates; family Cercopithecidae; genus Erythrocebus; species Erythrocebus patas. The sequence goes on along the minus strand of JAKFHT010001943.1, from coordinate 12,272 downwards.
TAACTCTGTGAGATAAATTAACAGAACACAGAGCAGTTTCAGAAAGCTTCCTTCCAGTTTTGAACGGAAGATATTTCCTTTTTCACCATAGCCCTATGGGCTTCCAAATATCCCTTTGCTAATTCCACAAGAACAGCCTTAGCGAAGGCTTCTTGAAGGAAAGATGTAACTCTGTGAGATGAATTAACAGAACACAGAGCAGTTTCTCAGAAAGCTTTTTCCAGTTTTGAACGGAAGATATTTCTTTTTCACCATAGCCCTCTATGGGCTTCCAAATATCCTTTGCTAATTCCACAAGAACAGCCTTAGCGAAAGGCTTCTTGAAGGAAAGATGTAACTCTGTGAGATGAATTAACAGAACACAGAGCAGTTTCAGAAAGCTTTTTCCAGTTTTGAACGGAAGATATTTCCTTTTTCAAGATAGCCCTCTATTGGCTTCCAAATATCCCTTTGCCAATTCCACAAGAACAGCCTTAGCGAAAGGCTTCTTGAAGGGAAGATGTAACTCTGTGAGATGAATTAACAGAACACAGAGCAGTTTCTCAGAAAGCTTCTTTCCAGTTTTGAACGGAAGATATTTCCTTTTTCACCATAGCCCTCATGGGCTTCCAAATATCACTTTGCTAATTCCACAAGAACAGCCTTAGCGAAAGGCTTTTGAAGGAAAGATGTAACTCTGTGAGATGAATTAACAGAACACAGAGCAGTTTCTCAGAAAGCTTCCTTCCGGTTTTGAACGGAAGATATTTCCTTTTTCACCATAGCCCTCTAAGGGCTTCCAAATAGCACTTTCCCAATTCCACAAGAACAGCTTTAGCGAAAGGCTTCTTGAAGGGAAAGATGTAACACTGTGAGATGAATTCACAAAACACAGAGCAGTTTCTCAGAAAGCTTCCTTCCGGTTTTGAACGGAAGATATTTTTTCACCATAGCCTCTAAGGGCTTCCAACTATCCCTTTGCTAATTCCACAAGAACAGCCTTAGCGAAAGGCTTTTGAAGGGAAAGATGTAACTCTGTGAGATGAATTAACAGAACACAGAGCAGTTTCTCAGAAAGCTTTTTCCAGTTTTGAAAGGAAGATATTTTTTCACCATAGCCTCTATGGGCTTCAAAATATCCTTGCTAATTCCACAAGAACAGCCTTACAGAAAGGCTTCTTGAAGGGAAAGATGTAACTCTGTGAGATGAATTAACAGAACAGAGAGTAGTTTCTCAGAAAGCTTCTTTCCAGTTTTGAACGGAAGATATTTACTTTTTCACCATAGCCCTCTATGGGCTTCCAAATATCCCTTTGCCAATTCCACAAGAAGAGCCTTAGCGAAAGGCTTCTTGAAGGGAAAGATGTAACTCTGTGAGATGAATTAACAGAACACAGAGCAGTTTCTCAGAAAGCTTCTTCCAGTTTTGAACGGAAGATATTTCCTTTTTCAAGATAGCCCTCTATTGGCTTCCAAATATCCTTTGCCAATTCCACAAGAACAGCCTTAGCGAAAGGCTTCTTGAAGGGAAAGATGTAACTCTCTGAGATGAATTAACAGAACACAGAGCAGTTTCTCAGAAAGCTTCTTTCCAGTTTTGAACGGAAGATATTTCCTTTTTCACCATAGCCCTCTATGGGCTTCCAAATATCACTTTGCCAATTCCACAAGAACAGCCTTAGCGAAAGGCTTCTTGAAGGGAAAGATGTAACTCTGTGAGATGAATTAACAGAACACAGAGCAGTTTCTCAGAAAGCTTCCTTCCGGTTTTGAACGGAAGATATTTCCTTTTTCACCATAGCCCTCTAAGGGCTTCCAAATAGCACTTTCCCAATTCCACAAGAACAGCTTTAGCGAAAGGCTTTTTGAAGGGAAAGATGTAACTCTGTGAGATGAATTCACAAAACACAGAGCAGTTTCTCAGAAAGCTTCCTTCCGGTTTTGAACGGAAGATATTTCCTTTTTCACCATAGCCCTCTAAGGGCTTCCAAATATCCCTTTGCCAATTCCACAAGAAGAGCCTTAGCGAAAGGCTTCTTGAAGGGAAAGATGTAACTCCGTGAGATAAATTAACAGAACACAGAGCAGTTTCTCAGAAAGCTTCCTTCCAGTTTTGAACGGAAGATATTTCCTTTTTCAGAATAGCGCTCAATGGGCTTCCAAATATCCCTTTGCCAATTCCACAAGAACAGCCTTAGCGAAAGGCTTCTTGAAGGGAAAGATGTAACTCTGTGAGATGAATTCACAGAACACAGAGCAGTTTCTCAGAAAGCTTCCTTCCAGTTTTGAACGGAAGGTATTTCCTTTTTCAGAATAGCGCTCAATGGGCTTCAAATATCCCTTGCCAATTCCACAAGAACAGCCTTAGCGAAAGGCTTGAAGGAAAGATGTAACTCTGTGAGATGAATTCACAGAACACAGAGCAGTTTCTCAGAAAGCTTCCTTCCAGTTTTGAACGGAAGATATTTCCTTTTTCAGAATAGCGCCAATGGGCTTCAAATATCCTTTGCTAATTCCACAAGAACAGCCTTAGCGAAAGGCTTCTTGAAGGAAAGATGCAACTCTGTGAGATGAATTCACAGAACACAGAGCAGTTTTCAGAAACCTTCTTTCCAGTTTTGAACGAAGATATTTATTTTTTCACCGTAGCCTCTATGGGCTTCCAAATATTTCTTTCCGAATTCCACAAGAACAGCCTTAGCGAAAGGCTTTTGAAGGAAAGATGTAACTCTGTGAGATGAATTCACAGAACACAGAGCAGTTTCAGAAAGCTTCCTTCCGGTTTTGAACGGAAGATATTTCCTTTTTCAACATAGCCTCTATGGGCTTCCAAATAGCACTTTCCCAATTCCACAAGAACAGCTTAGCGAAAGGCTTTTGAAGGAAAGATGTAACTCTGTGAGATAAATTCACAAAACACAGAGCAGTTTCAGAAAGCTTCCTTCCGGTTTTGAACGGAAGATATTTCCTTTTTCACCATAGCCTCTAAGGGCTTCCAAATATCCCTTTGCTAATTCCACAAGAACAGCCTTAGCGAAAGGCTTCTTGAAGGGAAAGATGTAACTCCGTGAGATAAATTAACAGAACACAGAGCAGTTTCTCAGAAAGCTTCCTTCCAGTTTTGAACGGAAGATATTTCCTTTTCAGAATAGCGCTCAATGGGCTTCAAAATATCCCTTTGCCAATTCCACAAGAACAGCCTTAGCGAAAGGCTTCTGAAGGGAAAGATGTAACTCTGTGAGATGAATTAACAGAACACAGAGCAGTTTCTCAGAAAGCTTTTTCCAGTTTTGAACGGAAGATATTTTTTTCACCATAGCCCTGTATGGGCTTCCAAATATCCCTTTGCTAATTCCACAAGAACAGCCTTAACAAAAGGCTTCTTGAAGGAAAGATGTAACTCTGTGAGATGAATTCACAGAACACAGAGCAGTTTCTCAGAAAGCTTCTTTCCAGTTTTGAACGGAAGATACTTCCTTTTTCAAGATAGGCCTCTATTGGCTTCCAAATATCCCTTTGCTAATTCCACAAGAACAGCCTTAGCGAAAGGCTTTTGAAGGAAAGATGTAACTCTCTGAGATGAATTAACAGAACACAGAGCAGTTTCTCAGAAAGCTTCTTTCCAGTTTTGAACGGAAGGTATTTCCTTTTTCACCATAGCCTCTATGGGCTTCCAAATATCCTTTGCTAATTCCACAAGAACAGCCTTAGCGAAAGGCTTCTTGAAGGGAAAGATGTAACTCTGTGAGATGAATTAACAGAACACAGAGCAGTTTCTCAGAAAGCTTCTTTCCAGTTTTGAACGGAAGATATTGGCTTTTTCACCATAGCCCTCTAAGGGCTTCCAAATATCACTTTGCCAATTCCACAAGAACAGCCTTAGCGAAAGGCTTTTTGAAGGGAAAGATGTAACTCTGTGAGATGAATTAACAGAACTCAGAGCAGTTTCTCAGAAAGCTTCCTTCCAGTTTGAAACGGAAGATATTTCCTTTTTCACCATAGCCCTCTATGGGCTTCCATATATCCCTTTGCCAATTCCACAAGAACAGCCTTAGTGAAAGGCTTCTTGAAGGGAAAGATGTAACTCTGTGAGATGAATTAACAGAACAGAGAGCAGTTTCTCAGAAAGCTTCTTTCGAGTTTTGAACGGAAGATATTTCCTTTTTCACCATAGCCCTCCATGGGCTTCCAAATATCACTTTGCCAATTCCACAAGAACAGCCTTAACAAAAGGCTTCTTGAACGGAAAGATGTAACTCTGTGAGATGAATTAACAGAACACAGAGCAGTTTCTCAGAAAGCTTCTTTCCAGTTTTGAACGGAAGATATTTCCTTTTTCACCATAGCCCTCTAGGGGCTTCCAAATATCCCTTTGCCAATTCCACAAGAATAGCCTTAGCGAAAGGCTTTTGAAGGAAAGATGTAACTCTGTGAGATGAATTAACAGAACAGAGCAGTTTCTCAGAAAGCTTCTTTCCAGTTTTGAACGGAAGATATTTCCTTTTTCTCCATAGCCCTGTATGGGCTTCCAAATATCCTTGCTAATTCCACAAGAACAGCCTTAGCGAAAGGCTTTTGAAGGAAAGATGTAACTCTGTGAGATGAATTCACAGAACACAGAGCAGTTTCTCAGAAAGCTTCTTTCCAGTTTTGAACGGAAGATATTTCCTTTTTCACCATAGCCTCTATGGGCTTCCAAATATCCTTGCTAATTCCACAAGAACAGCCTTAGCGAAAGGCTTCTTGAAGGGAAAGATGTAACTCTGTGAGATGAATTAACAGAACACAGAGCAGTTTCTCAGAAAGCTTCTTTCCAGTTTTGAACGGAAGATATTTCCTTTTTCAAGATAGCCCTCTATGGGCTTCCAAATATCCCTTTGCCAATTCCACAAGAACAGCCTTAGCGAAAGGCTTTTGAAGGGAAGATGTAACTCTGAGATGAATTAACAGAACACAGAGCAGTTTCAGAAAGCTTCTTTCCAGTTTTGAACGGAAGATATTTCCTTTTCACCATAGCCTCTATGGGCTTCCAAATATCACTTTGCCAATTCCACAAGAACAGCCTTAGCGAAAGGCTTCTTGAAGGGAAAGATGTAACTCTGTGAGATGAATTAACAGAACACAGAGCAGTTTCTCAGAAAGCTTCTTTCCAGTTTTGAACGGAAGACATTTCATTTTTCACCATTGCCCTCTATGGGCTTCCAAATATCCCTTTGCCAATTCCACAAGAACAGCCTTAGCGAAAAACTTGTTGAAGGGAAAGATGTAACACTGTGAGTTGAATTCACAAAACACAGAGCAGTTTCTCAGAAAGCTTCCTTCCGGTTTTGAACGGAAGATATTTTCTTTTTCACCATAGCCCTCTAAGGGCTTCCAAATATCAATTTGCCAATTCCACAAGAACAGCCTTAGCGAAAGGCTTCTTGAAGGGAAAGATGTAACTCTATGAGATGAATTAACAGAACACAGAGCAGTTTCTCAGAAAGCTTCTTTTCAGTTTTGAACGGAAGATATTGGCTTTTTCACCGTAGCCCTCTAAGGGCTTCCAAATATCACTTTGCCAATTCCACAAGAACAGCCTTAGCGAAAGGCTTCTTGAAAGGAAAGATGTAACTCTGTGAGATGAATTAACAGAACTCAGAGCAGTTTCTCAGAAACCTTCTTCCCAGTTTTGAACGAAAGATATTTATTTTTTCACCATAGCCCTCTATGGGCTTCCAAATATCCCTTTGCCAATTCCACAAGAACAGCCTTAGCGAAAGGCTTCTTGAAGGGAAAGATGTAACTCTGTGAGATGAATTAACAGAACACAGAGCAGTTTCTCAGAAAGCTTCCTTCCGGTTTTGAACGGAAGATATTTCCTTTTTCACCATAGCCCTCTAAGGGCTTCCAAATAGCACTTTCCCAATTCCACAAGAACAGCTTTAGCGAAAGGCTTTTTGAAGGGAAAGATGTAACTCTGTGAGATGAATTCACAAAACACAGAGCAGTTTCTCAGAAAGCTTCCTTCCGGTTTTGAACGGAAGATATTTCCTTTTTCACCATAACCCTCTAAGGGCTTCCAAATATCCCTTTGCCAATTCCACAAGAACAGCCTTAGCGAAAGCCTTTCTGAAGGGAAAGATGTAACTCGGTGAGATAAATTAAGAGAACACAGAGCAGTTTCTCAGAAAGCTTCCTTCCAGTTTTGAACGGAAGATATTTCCTTTTTCACCATAGCCTCCATGGGCTTCCAAATATCCTTTGCCAATTCCACAAGAACAGCCTTAGCGAAAGGTTTCTTGAAGGAAAGATATAACTCTGTGAGATGAATTAACAGAACACAGAGCAGTTTCTCAGAAAGCTTCTTTCCAGTTTTGAACGGAAGATATTTCCTTTTCACCATAGCCCTGTATGGGCTTCCAAATATCCTTTGCCAATTCCACAAGAACAGCCTTAGCGAAAGGCTTGAAGGAAAGATGTAACTCTGTGAGATGAATTACAGAACACAGAGCAGTTTCTCAGAAAGCTTCTTTCCAGTTTTGAACGGAAGATACTTCCTTTTTCAAGATAGGCCTCTATTGGCTTCCAAATATCCTTGCCAATTCCACAAGAACAGCCTTAGCGAAAGGCTTGAAGGGAAAGATGTAACTCTCTGAGATGAATTAACAGAACACAGAGCAGTTTCTCAGAAAGCTTCTTTCCAGTTTTGAACGGAAGATATTTCCTTTTTCACCATAGCCCTCTGGGCTTCCAAATATCCCTTGCTAATTCCACAAGAACAGCCTTAGCGAAAGGCTTCTTGAAGGGAAAGATGTAACTGTGAGATGAATTAACAGAACTCAGAGCAGTTTCTCAGAAAGCTTCTTCCAGTTTTGAACGGAAGATATTTCCTTTTTCACCATAGCCCTCTATGGGCTTCCATATATCCCTTTGCGAATTCCACAAGAACAGCCTTAGTGAAAGGCTTCTTGAAGGGAAAGATGTAACTCTGTGAGATGAATTAACAGAACAGAGAGCAGTTTCTCAGAAAGCTTCTTTCGAGTTTTGAACGGAAGATATTTCCTTTTTCACCATAGCCCTCCATGGGCTTCCAAATATCACTTTGCCAATTCCACAAGAACAGCCTTAACAAAAGGCTTCTTGAACGGAAAGATGTAACTCTGTGAGATGAATTAACAGAACACAGAGCAGTTTCTCAGAAAGCTTCTTTCCAGTTTTGAACGGAAGATATTTTTTTCACCATAGCCCTCTAGGGCTTCCAAATATCCCTTTGCCAATTCCACAAGAATAGCCTTAGCGAAAGGCTTCTTGAAGGGAAAGATGTAACTCTGTGAGATGAATTAACAGAACACAGAGCAGTTTCTCAGAAAGCTTCTTTCCAGTTTTGAACGGAAGATATTTCCTTTTTCACCATAGCCTCTATGGGCTTCCAAATATCACTTTGCAATTCCACAAGAACAGCCTTAGCGAAGGCTTCTTGAAGGAAAGATGTAACTCTGTGAGATGAATTAACAGAACACAGAGCAGTTTCTCAAGCTTCTTTCCAGTTTTGAGCGGAAGATATTTCCTTTTTCAAGATAGCCATCTATGGGCTTCCAAATATCCCTTTGCCAATTCACAAGAACAGCCTTAGCGAAAGGCTTCTTGAAGGGAAGATGTAACTCTCTGAGATGAATTAACAGAACAGAGCAGTTTCTCAGAAAGCTTCTTTTCAGTTTTGAGCGGAAGATATTTCCTTTTTCACCGTAGCCCTCTATGGGCTTCCAAATATCACTTTGCCAATTCCACAAGAACAGCCTTAGCGAAGGCTTCTTGAAGGAAAGATGTAACTCTGTGAGATGAATTAACAGAACACAGAGCAGTTTCAGAAAGCTTCTTTCCAGTTTTAACGGAAGATATTTTCTTTTTCACCATAGCCCTCTATGGGCTTCCAAATATCCCTTTGCCAATTCCACAAGAACAGCCTTAGCGAAAAACTTGTTGAAGGGAAAGATGTAACACTGTGAGTTGAATTCACAAAACACAGAGCAGTTTCTCAGAAAGCTTCCTTCCGGTTTTGAACGGAAGATATTTCCTTTTTCACCATAGCCCTCTAACGGCTTCCAAATATCCCTTTCCCAATTCCACAAGAACAGCCTTAGCGAAAAACTTGTTGAAGGGAAAGATGTAACACTGTGAGTTGAATTCACAAAACACAGAGCAGTTTCTCAGAAAGCTTCCTTCCGGTTTTGAACGGAAGATATTTTCTTTTTCACCATAGCCCTCTAAGGGCTTCCAAATATCAATTTGCCAATTCCACAAGAACAGCCTTAGCGAAAGGCTACTTGAAGGGAAAGATGTAACTCTATGAGATGAATTAACAGAACACAGAGCAGTTTCTCAGAAAGCTTCTTTTCAGTTTTGAACGGAAGATATTGGCTTTTTCACCGTAGCCCTCTAAGGGCTTCCAAATATCACTTTGCCAATTCCACAAGAACAGCCTTAGCGAAAGGCTTCTTGAAAGGAAAGATGTAACTCTGTGAGATGAATTAACAGAACTCAGAGCAGTTTCTCAGAAAGCTTCCTTCCGGTTTTAAACGGAAGATATTTCCTTTTTCACCATAGCCCTCTATGGGCTTCCATATATCCCTTTGCCAATTCCACAAGAACAGCCTTAGTGAAAGGCTTCTTGAAGGGAAAGATGTAACTCTGTGAGATGAATTAACAGAACACAGAGCCGTTTCTCAGAAAGCTTCTTTCCAGTTTTGAACGGAAGATATTTCCTTTTTCACCGTAGCCCTCTATGGGCTTCCAAATATCCCCTTGCCAATTACACAAGAACAGCCTTATCGAAAGGCTTCTTGAAGGGAAAGATGTAACTCTGTGAGATGAATTAACAGAACAGAGAGCAGTTTCTCAGAAAGGTTCTTTCGAGTTTTGAACGGAAGATATTTCCTTTTTCACCATAGCACCCCATGGGCTTCCAAATATCACTTAGCCAATTCCACAAGAACAGCCTTAACAAAAGGCTTCTTGAACGGAAAGATGTAACTCTGTGAGATGAATTAACAGAACACAGAGCAGTTTCTCAGAAAGCTTCTTTCAAGTTTTGAACGGAAGATATTTCCTTTTTCACCATAGCCCTCTAGGGGCTTCCAAATATCCCTTTGCCAATTCCACAAGAACAGCCTTAGCGAAAGGCTTCTTGAAGGGAAAGATGTAACTCTGTGAGATGAATTCACAGAACACAGAGCAGTTTCTCAGAAAGATTCTTTCCAGTTTTGAACGGAAGATATTTCCTTTTTCACCATAGCCCTCTATGGGCTTCCAAATATCCCTTTGCCAATTCCACAAGAACAGCCTTAGCGAAAGGCTTCTTGAAGGGAAAGATGTAACTCTGTGAGATGAATTAACAGAACACAGAGCCGTTTCTCAAGCTTCTTTCCAGTTTTGAACGGAAGATATTTCCTTTTCAAGATAGCCCTCTATTGGCTTCCAAATATCCTTTGCCAATTCCACAAGAACAGCCTTAGAGAAAGGTTTTGAAGGAAAGATGTAACTCTGTGAGATGAATTAACAGAACACAGAGCAGTTTCTCAGAAAGCTTCTTTCCAGTTTTGAACGGAAGATATTTCCTTTTTCACCATAGCCTCTATGGGCTTCCAAATATCACTTTGTTAATTCCACAAGAACAGCCTTAGCGAAAGGCTTCTTGAAGGGAAAGATGTAACTCTGTGAGATGAATTAACAGAACACAGAGCAGTTTCTCAGAAAGCTTCTTTCCACTGTGATATGGAAGATATTTCCTTTTTCACAATAGCCCTCTATGGGCTTCCAAATATCACCTTGCAAATTACAGGAAAAGCCTTAGTGAAAGGATTCTAGAAGGGAAAGATGTAACACTGTTAGATGAATTAACAGAACACAAAGCAGTTTCTCAGAAAGCTTCTTTCTAGTTTTTATTGGAAGATATTTCCTTTTTCACCATAGCTCTCTATGGGCTTCCAAATATCACTTTGCAAATTCCACAAGAACAGTCTTAGCGAAAGGCTTCTTGAAGGGAAAGTTGTAACCCTGTGAGATGAATTAACAGAACACAAAGCAGTTTCTCAGAAAGCTTCTTTTCAGTTTGTAATGGAAGGTATTTCCTTTTTCACCATAGCCCTCTATGGGCTTCCAAATATCACTTTGCAAATTCCACAAGAACAGTCTTAGCGAAAGGCTTCTGGAAGGGAAAGCTGAAACTCTGTGAGATGAATTAACAGAACACAAAGCATTTTCTCAGAAAGCTTCTTTCCAGCTTTTAACGGAAGATATTTCCTTTATCTCCATAGCTTTCTGTGGGCTTCCAAATATCTCCTTCCAAATTCCACAAGAAAAGCCTTAGTGAAAGGATTCTAAGAGGGAAAGATATAACTCTGTCAGATCAATTAACAGAACACAAAGCAGTTTCTCAGAAAGCTTCTTTCCCATTTTTAACGGAAGATATTTCCTTTTTCACCATAGCCCTCTAAGGGCTTCCAAATATCGCTTTGTAAATTCCACAAGAAGAGCCTTAGCGAAAGGATGCTAGAAGGGGAAGCTGTAACTCTGTGAGATAAATTAACAGAACACAAAGCAGTTTCTCAGAAAGCTTCTTTCCAGTTTTTAACGGAAGATATTTCCTTTTTCTAAATAGCCCTCTATGGGCTTCAAAATATCACATTGGAATATCCACAAGAACAGTCTCAGCGAAAGGCTTCTTGAGGAGAAAGTTCTAACTCTGTTAGATGAATTAACAGAACACAAAGCAGTTTCTCAGAAAGCTTCTTTCCAGTTTTAACGGAAGATATATCCTTTTTCACCATAGCCCTCTTTGGGCTTCCAAATATCACTTTGCAAATTCCACAAGAAAAGCCTTAGCGAAAGGATTCTAGAAGGAAAGATGTAACTCTGTGAGATGAATTAACAGAACACAAAGCAGTTTCTCAGAAAGCTTCTTTCCAGTTTTTAACGGAACATATTTCCTCTTTCACCATAGCCCTCTATGGGCTTCCAAATATCAATTTCCAAATTCCAAAAGAACAGCCTTAGCGAAAGGCTTTTTGAAGATAAATATGTAACACTCTGAGATGAATTAACAGAACACAAAGCAGTTTCTCAGAAAGCTTCTTTCCAGTTTTTAACGGAAGATACTTCCTTTTTCACCATAGCCCTCTATGGGCTTCCAAATATCACTTTGGAAATTCCACAAGAAAAGCCTTAGCGAAAGGATGCTATAAGGGAAAGCTGTAACTCTGTGAGATAAATTAACAGAACACAAAGCAGTTTCTCAGAAAGCTTCTTTCCAGTTTTAACGGAAGATATTTCCTTTTTCTAAATAGCCCTCTATGGGCTTCCAAATATCACTTTGCAATATCCACAAGAACAGTCTCAGCGAAAGGCTTCTTGAGGGGAAAGTTCTAACTCTGTGAGATGAATTAACAGAACACAAAGCAGTTTCTCAGAAAGCTTCTTTCCAGTTTTAACGGAAGATATATCCTTTTTCACCATAGCCCTCTATGGGCTTCCAAATATCACTTTGCAAATTCCACAAGATAAGACTTAGCGAAAGGATTCTAGAAGGGAAAGATGTAACTCTGTGTGATGAATTAACAGTACACAAAGCAGTTTCTCAGAAAGCTTCTTTCCAGTTTTTAACGGAACATATTTCCTCTTTCACCATAGCCCTCTATGGGCTTCCAAATATCACTTTCCAAATTCCAGAAGAACAGCCTTAGCGAAACGCTTTTTGAAGATAAAGATGTAACACTCTGAGATGAATTAACAGAACACAAAGCAGTTTCTCAGAAAGCTTCTTTCCAGTTTTTAACGGAAGATATTTCTTTTTTCACCATAGCCCTTTGAGGGCTTCCAAATATCACTCTGCAAATTCCACAAGAAAAGCATTAGCGAAAGGCTTCTTGAATATAAAGATGTAACTCTGTGAGATTAATTAACATAACACAAAGCAGTTTCTCAGAAAGCTTCTTTCCAGTTTGTAATGGAAGATATTTCCTTTTTCACCATAGCCCTCTTTAGGCTTCCAAATATCACTTTCCAAATTCCAAAAAAACAGCCTTAGCGAAAGGCTTTTTGAAGATAAAGATGTAACACTCTGAGATGAATTAACAAAACACAAAGCAGTTTCTCAGAAAGCTTCTTTCCAGTTTTTATCGGAAGATATTTCTTTTTTCACCATAGCCCTTTGAGGGCTTCCAAATATCACTCTGCAAATTCCACAAGAAAAGCCTTAGCGAAAGGATTCTTGAATATAAAGATGTGACTCTGTGAGATGAATTTACATAACACAA
>JAKFHT010001942.1:0-21689 GCA_023783455.1 Erythrocebus patas | reverse complement strand
TTGAAAGGAAGATATTTCCTTTTCACCATAGCCCTCAATGGGCTTCCAAATATCCTTTGGCAATTCCACAAGAACAGACTTAGCGAAAGGTTTCTTGAAGGGAAGATGTAACTCTGTGAGATGATTTAACAGAACACAGAGCAGTTTCTCAGAAAGCTTCTTTCCAGTTTTGAACGGAAGATATTTTTTTTCACCATAGCCCTCTAAGGGCTTCCAAATATCCTTTGCAATTCCACAAGAACAGCCTTAGCGAAAGGCTGCTTGAAGGAAAGATGTAACTCTGTGAGATGAATTAACAGAACACAGAGCAGTTTCTCAGAAAGCTGCTTTCCAGTTTTGAACGGAAGATATTTCCTTTTCACCATAGCCCTATGGGCTTCCAAATATCCTTTGCCAATTCCACAAGAACAGCCTTAGGGAAAGGCTTTTGAAGGAATGATGTAACTCTGTGAGATGAATTAACAGAACACAGAGCAGTTTCTCAGAAAGCTTTTTCCAGTTTTGAACGGAAGATATTTCCTTTTTCACCATAGCCCTCTATGGGCTTCCAAATATCCTTTTCCAATTCCACAAGAACAGCCTTAGCGAAAGGCTTCTTGAAGGAAAGATGTAACTCTGTGAGATGAATTAACAGAACACAGAGCAGTTTCTCAGAAAGCTTCTTTCCAGTTTTGAACGGAAGATATTTTTCACCATAGACCTCTATGGGCTTCCAAATATCCTTTGCCAATTCCACAAGAACAGCCTTAGCGAAGGCTTCTTGAAGGAAAGATGTAACTCTGTGAGATGAATTAACAGAACACAAAGCAGTTTCTCAGAAGGCTTCTTTCCAGTTTTTAACAGAAGATATTTCCTTTTCACCATAGCCTCTATGGGCTTCCAAATATCACTTTACCAATTCCACAAGAACAGCCTTAGCGAAAGGCTTCTTGAAGGAAAGATGTAACTCTGTGAGATGTATTAACAGAACACAAAGCAACTTCTCAGAAAGCTTCTTTCCAGTTTTAAAGGAAGATATTTCCTTTTTCTCCTAAGCCCTCTATGGGCTTCCAAATATTACATTGCCAATTCCACAAGAACAGCCTTAGCGAAAGGCTTCTTGAAGGGAAACATGTAACTCTGTGAGATGTATTAAGAGAACACAAAGCAGTGTCTCAGAAAGCTTCTTTCAAGTTTTTAACGGAAGATATTTCCTTTTTCAACATAGCCCTCTATGTGCTTCCAAATATCACTTTGCCAAGTAAACAAGAACAGCCTAAGCGAAAGGCTTCTTGAAGGGAAAGCTGTAACTCTGTGAGATGTATTAACAGAACACTAAGGAGTTTCTCAGTAAGCTTCTTTCCAGTTTTAAAGGAAGATATTTCCTTTTCACCATAGCCCTCTATGGGCTTCCAAATATCACTTTCTAAATTCCACAAGAACAGCCTTAGCGTAAGGCTTTGAATTGAAAGATGTAACTCTGTGAGATGAATTAAAGAACACAGAGCAGTTTCTCAGAAAGCTTGTTTCCAGTTTTGAACGGAAGATATTTCCTTTTCACCATAGCCCTCTAAGGGCTTCCAAATATCCTTTGCCAATTCCACAAGAACAGCCTTAGCGAAAGGCTTCTTGAAGGGAAAGATGTAACTGTGAGATGAATTAACAGAACACAGAGCAGTTTCTAAGAAAGCTTCTTTCCAGTTTTGAACGGAAGATATTTCCTTTTTCACCATAGCCTCTATGGGCTTCCAAATATCCCTTTGCCAATTCCACAAGAACAGCCTTAGCGAAGGCTTCTTGAAGGAAAGATATAACTCTCTGAGATAAATTAACAGAACACAGAGAAGTTTCTCAGAAAGATTCTTTCCAGTTTTTAACGGAAGATATTTCCTTTTTCACCACAGCCCTCTATGGGTTTCCAAATATCCCTTTGCCAATTCCACAAGAACAGCCTTAGCGAAAGGCTTCTTGAAGGGAAAGATGTAACTCTGTGAGATGAATTAACAGAACACAGAGCAGTTTCTCAGAAAGCTTCTTCCAGTTTTGAACGGAAGATATTTCCTTTTTCACCATAGCCATCTATGGGTGTCAAAATATCCCTTTACCAATTCCACAAGAACAGTGTTAGCGAAAGGCTTCTTGAAGGGAAGATGTAACTCTGTGAGATGATTTAACAGAACACAGAGCAGTTTCTCAGAAAGCTTCTTTCCAGTTTTGAACGGAAGATATTACCTTTTTCACCATAGCCCTCTAGGAGCTTCCAAATATCCCTTTGAATTCCACAAGAACAGCCTTAGCGAAAGGCTTCTTGAAGGAAAGATGTAACTCTGTGAGATGAATCAACAGAACACAGAGCAGTTTGTCAGAAAGCTTGTTTCCAGTTTTCAACGGAAGATATTTTTCACCATAGCCCTCTATGGGCTTGAAATATCCTTTGCCAATTCCACAAGAACAGCCTTAGTGAAAGGCTTCTTGAAGGAAAGATGTAACTCTGTGAGATGAATTAACAGAACACAGAGCAGTTTCTCAGAAAGCTTCTTTCCAGTTTTGAACCGAAGATATTTCCTTTTTCACCACAGCCCTCTATGGGTTTCCAAATATCACATTGCCAATTCCACAAGAACAGCCTTAGCGAACGGCTTCTTGAAGGGAAAGATGTAACTCTGTGAGATGAATTAAAAGAACACAGAGCAGTTTCTCAGAAAGCTTCTTTCCAGTTTTGAACGTAAGATATTTCCTTTTTCACCATAGCGCTCTATGGGCTTCCAAATATCACTTTGCCAATACCACAAGAACAGCCTTAGCGAAAGACTTCTTGATAGGAAAGATGTAACTCTGTGAGATGAATTAACAGAACACAGAGCAGTTTCTAAGAAAGCTTCTTTCCAGTTTTGAACGGAAGATATTTCCTTTTCACCATAGCCCTCTATGGGCTTCCAAACATCACTTTTCCAATTCCACAAGAACAGCCTTACCGAAAGGCTTCTTGAAGGAAAGATGTAACTCTTTGAGATGAATTGAAAGAACACAAAGCAGTTTCTCAGAAAGCTTCTTTCCAGTTTTGAACGGAAGATATTTTTTTTCACCATAGCCCTCTATGGCTTCCAAATATCACTTTCTAAATTCCACAAGAACAGCCTTAGCGCAAGGCTTCTTGAAGGAAAGATGTAACTCTGTGAGATGTATTAAGAGAACACAGAGCAGTTTCTCAGAAAGCTTCTTTCTAGTTTTAAACTGAAGATATTTCCTTTTCACCACGGCCCTCTATGAAAAATATCCCTTTGCCAATTCCAAAAGAACAGCCTTAGCGAAGGCTTCTTGAAGGAAAGATGTAACTCTGTGAGATGAATTAACAGAACACAGAGCAGTTTCTCAAAAGCCTCTTTCCAGTTTTGAACGGAAGATATCTCCTTCTTCACCATAGCCCTCTATGGGCTTCCAAATATCACTTTCTGAATTCCACAAGAACAGCCTTAGCGAAAGGCTTCTTGAAGGAAAGATGTAACTCTGTGAGATGAATTAACAGAACACAGAGCAATTTCTCAGAAAGCTTCTTTCCAGTTTTTAACGGAAGATATTTCCTTTTCCACCATAGCCCTCTATGGGCTTCCTAATATCCCTTTGCAATCCCACAAGAACAGCCTTATTTAAAGGCTTCTTGAAGGAAAGATGTAACTCAGTGAGATGTAATAACAGAACACAGAGCAGTTTCTCAGAAAGCTTCTTTCCAGTTTTGAACGGAAGATATTTCCTTTTCACAGTAGCCCTCTATGGGCTTCCAAATATCCTTGCCAATTCCACAAGAACAGCCTTAGCGAAATGGTTCTTGAAGGAAAGATATAACTCTGTGAGATGAATTAACAGAACACAGAGCAGTTTCTCAGAAAGCTTCTTTCCAGTTTTAACGAAGATATTTCCTTTTTCACCATAGCCCTCTATGGGCTTCCAAATATCACTTTGCCAGTTCCACAAGAACAGCCTTAGCCAAAGGCTTCTTGAAGAGAAAGATGTAACTCTGTGAGATGTATTAACTGAACACAAAGCAGTTTCTCAGAAAGCTTCTTTCCAGTTTTTAACGAAGATATTTCCTTTTTCACCATAGCCCTCTATGGGCTTCCAAATATCCCTTTGCCAATTCCACAAGAACAGCCTTAGCGAAAGGCTTCTAGACGGAAAGGTGTAACTCTCTGAGATGTATTAACAGAACACCAAGCAGTTTCTCAGAAAGCTTCTTTCCAGTTTTGAACGGAAGATATTTCCTTTTTCACCATAGCCCTCAATGGGCTTCCAAATAGCACTTTCTAAATTCCACAAGAACAGCCTTAGCGCAAGGCTTCTTGAATAGAAAGATGTAACTCTGTGATGTATTAACAGAACACAAAGCAGCTTCTCAGAAAGCTTCTTTCCAGTTTTGAACGGAAGATATTTCCTTTTCACCATAGCCCACTATGAGCTTCCAAATATCACTTTTGCTAATTCCACAAGAACAGCCTTAGCGAAAGGCTTCAAGAACTGAAAGATGTAACACTGTGAGATGTCTTAACAGAACACAAAGCAGTTTCTCAGAAGGCTTCTTTCCAGTTTTGAACGGAAGATATTTCCTTTTTCACCATAGCCTTCTATGAGCTTCCAAATATCACTTTACCAATTCTACAAGAACAGCCTTAGCGAAAGGCTTCTTGAAGAGAAAGATGTAACTCTGTGAGATATATTAACAGAACACAAAGCAGCTTCTGAGAAAGCTTCTTTCCAGTTTTTAAAGAAGATATTTCCTTTTCACCATAGCCCTCTATGGGCTTCCAAATATCACTTTGCCAATTCCACAAGAACAGCCTTAGCGAAAGGCTTCTTGAAGGGAAACATGTAACTCTGTGAGATGTATTAACAGAACACCAAGCAGTTTCTCAGAAAGCTTCTTTCCAGTTTTAACGGAAGATATTTCCTTTTCACCATAGCCCTCTATGGGCTTCCAAATATCACTTTGCCAATTCCACAAGAACAGCCTTAGCGAAAGGCTTCTTGAAGGGAAAGATGTAACTGTGTGAGATGAGTTAACAGAACACAGAGCAGTTTCTCAGACAGCTTCTTACCAGTTTTGAACGGAAGATATTTCCTTTTTCACCATAGCCCTCTATGGGCTTCCAAATATCCTTTGCCAATTCCACAAGAACAGCCTTAGCGAACAGCTTCTTGAAGGAAAGATGTAACTCTCTGAGATGAATTAACAGAACACAGAGCAGTTTCTCAGAAAGCTTCTTTCCAGTTTTGAGCGGAAGATATTTCCTTTTTCACCATAGCCTCTATGGGCTTCCAAATATCCTTTGCCAATTCCACAAGAACAGCCTTAGCGAAAGGCTTCTTTAATGGAAAGATGTAACTCCGTGCGATGAATTAACAGAACACAGAGCAGTTTCTCAGATAGTTTCTTTCCAGTTTTGAACGGAAGATATTTCCTTTTTCACCATACCCATCTATGGGCGTCAAAATATCCCTTTTCCAATTCCACAAGAACAGACTTAGTGAAAGGCTTCTTGAAGGGGAAGATGTAACTCTGTGAGATGAATTAACAGAACACAGAGCAGTCTCTCAAAAAGCTTCTTTGCAGTTTTGAGCGGAAGATATTTCCTTTTCACCACAGCCCTCTATGGGCTTCCAAATATCCCTTTGCCAATTCCACAAGAACAGCCTTAGCGAAGGCTTCTTGAAGGAAAGATGTAACTCTGTGAGATGAATTAACAGAACACAGAGCAGTTTCTAAGAAAGCTTCCTTCCAGTTTTTAACGGAAGATATTTCCTTTTTCACCATAGCCCTGTATGGGCTTTCAAATATCCCTTTGCCAATTCCACAAGAACAGCCTTAGCGAAAGCCTTCTTGAAGGGAAAGATTTAACTCTGTGAGATGAATTAACAGAACACAGAGCAGTTTCTCAGAAAGCTTCTTTCCAGTTTTGAACGGAAGATATTTCCTTTTTCCCATAGCCATCAATGGGCGTCAAAATATCCCTTTGCCAATTCCACAAGAACAGACTTAGCGAAAGGCTTCTTGAAGGGGAAGATGTAACTCTGTGAGATGATTTAACAGAACAGAGAGCAGTTTCTCAGAAAGCTTCTTTCCAGTTTTGAACGGAAGATATTTCCTTTCTCACCATAGCCCTCTATGAGCTTCCACATATCACTTTGCGAATTCCACAAGAACAGCCTTAGCGAAAGGCTTCTTGAAGGGAAAGATGTAACTCTGTGAGATGAATTAACAGAACACAGAGCAGTTTCTCAGAAAGCTTGTTTCCAGTTTGGAACGGAAGATATTTCCTTTTTCACCATAGCCATCTAAGGGCGTCAAAATATCCCTTTGCCAATTCCACAAGAACAGACTTAGCGAAAGGTTTCTTGAAGGGGAAGATGTATCTCTGTGAGATGATTTAAGAGAACACAGAGCAGTTTCTCAGAAAGCTTCTTTCCAGTTTTGAACGGAAGATATTTCCTTTTTCACCATAGACATCTATGGGCTTCCAAATATCCTTTGCCAATTCCACAAGAACAGCCTTAGCGACCGGCTTCTTGAAGGAAAGATGTAACTCTGTGAGATGAATTAACAGAACACAGAGCAGTTTCTCAGAAAGCTTCTTTCCAGTTTTGAACGGAAGATATTTCCTTTTTCACCATAGCTCTCTATGGGCTTCCAAATATCCTTGCCAATTCCACAAGAACAGCCTTAGGGAAAGGCTTCTTGAAGGAAAGATGTAACTCTGTGAGATGAATTAACAGAACACAGAGCAGTTTCTCAGAAAGCTTCTTTCCAGTTTTTAACGGAAGATATTTCCTTTTCACCATAGCCCTCTATGGGCTTCCAAATATCCCTTGCCAATTCCACAAGAACAGCCTTAGCGAAAGGTTTCTTGAAGGAAAGATGTAACTCTGTGACATGAATTAGCAGAACACAGAGCAGTTTCTCAGAAAGCTTCCTTCCAGTTTTGAACGGAAGATATTTCCTTTTCAACATAGCCCTCTATGGGCTTCCAAATATCCTTTGCCAATTCCACAAGTCCAGCCTTAGCGACCGGCTTCTTGAAGGGAAAGATGTAACTCTGTGAGATGAATTAAGAGAACACAGAGCAGTTTCTCAGAAAGCTTCTTTCCAGTTTTGAACGGAAGATATTTCCTTTTTCACCATAGCCCTCTATGGGATTCCAAATATCCCTTTGCCAATTCCAAAAGAACAGCCTTAGCGAAAGGCTTCTTGAAGGAAAAGATGTAACTCGGTGAGATGAATTAACAGAACACAGAGCATTTTCTCAGAAAGCTTCTTTCCAGTTTTGAACGGAAGATATTTCCTTTTTCACCATAGCCCTCTATGGGCTTCCAAATATCCCTTTTCCAATTCCACAAGAACAGCCTTAGCGAAAGGCTTCTTGAAGGGAAAGATGTAACTCTGTGAGATGAATTAACAGAACACAGAGCAGTTTCTCAGAAAGCTTCTTTCCAGTTTTGAACGGAAGATATTTCCTTTTTCACCATAGCCCTCTATGGGCTTCCAAATATCCCTTTGCCAATTCCACAAGAACAGCCTTAGCGAAAGGCTTGAAGGAAAGATGTAACTCTGTGAGATGATTTAACAGAACACAGAGCGGTTTCTCAGAAAGCTTCTTTCCAGTTTTTAACGGAAGATATTACCTTTTCACCATAGCCCTCTATGAGCTTAAAAATATCCCTTTGCGAATTCCACAAGAACAGCCTTAGTCACAGGCTTGAAGGAAAGATGTAACTCTGTGAGATGAATTAACAGAACACAGAGCAGTTTCTCAGAAAGCTTGTTTCCAGTTTTGAACGGAAGATATTTCCTTTTTCACCATAGCCCTCTATGGGCTTCCAAATATCCCTTTGCCAATTCCACAAGAACAGCCTTAGCTAAAGGCTTCCTGAAGGGAAAGATGTAACTCTGTGACATGAATTAGCAGAACACAGAGCAGTTTCTCAGAAAGCTTCCTTCCAGTTTTGAACGGAAGATATTTCCTTTTTCAACATAGCCCTCTATGGGCTTCCAAATATCCCTTTGCCAATTCCACAAGAACAGCCTTAGCGAAGGCTTCTTGAAGGGAAAGATGTAACTCTGTGAGATGAATTAACAGAACACAGAGCAGTTTCTCAGAAAGCTTGTTTCCAGTTTTGAAGGAAGATATTTCCTTTTTCACCATAGCCCTCTATGGGCTTCCAAATATCCCTTTGCCAATTCCACAAGAACAGCCTTAGCGAAAGGCTTCTTGAAGGGAAAGATGTAACTCGGTGAGATGAATTAACAGAACACAGAGCATTTTCTCAGAAAGCTTCTTTCCAGTTTTGAACGGAAGATATTTCCTTTTTCACCACAGCCCTCTATGGGCTTCCAAATATCCCTTTGCCAATTCCACAAGAACAGCCTTAGCGAAAGGCTTCTTGAAGGGAAAGATGTAACTCTGTGAGATGAATTAACAGAACACAGAGCAGTTTCTCAGAAAGCTTCTTTCCAGTTTTGAACGGAAGATATTTCCTTTTTCACCATAGCCCTCTAAGGGCTTCCAAATATCCCTTTGCCAATTCCACAAGAACAGCCTTAGCAAAAGGCTTCTTGAAGGGAAAGATGTAACTCTGTGAGATGAATTAACAGAACACAGAGCAGTTTCTCAGAAAGCTTCTTTCCAGTTTTGAACGGAAGATATTTTTTTTCACCACAGCCCTCTATGGGCTTCCAAATATCCTTTGCTAATTCCACAAGAACAGCCTTAGCGAAAGGCTTTTGAAGGGAAAGATGTAAATCTGTGAGATGAATTAGCAGAACACAGAGCAGTTTCTCAGAAAGTTTCTTTCCAGTTTTGAACGGAAGATATTTCCTTTTTCACCATAGCCATCTAAGGGCGTCAAAATATCCCTTTGGCAATTCCACAAGAACAGTCTTAGCGAAAGGCTTTTGAAGGGAAGATGTAACTCTGTGAGATGATTTAACAGAACACAGAGCAGTTTCTCAGAAAGCTTCTTTCCAGTTTTAACGGAAGATATTTCCTTTTCACCATAGCCCTCCATGGGCTTCCAAATATCCCTTTGCTAATTCCACAAGAACAGCCTTAGCGAAAGGCTTCTTGAAGGAAAGATGTAACTCTGTGAGATGAATTAACAGAACACAGAGCAGTTTCTGAGAAAGCTTCTTTCCAGTTTTGAATGGAAGATATTTCCTTTTCACCATAGCCCTCTATAGGCTTCCAAATATCCCTTTGCCAATTCCACAAGAACAGTCTTAGCGAAAGGCTTCTTGAAGGAAAGATGTAACTCTGTGAGATGAATTAACAGAACACAGAGCAGTTTCTCAGAAAGCTTCTTTCCAGTTTTGAACGGAAGATATTTCCTTTTCACCACAGCCTCTATGGGCTTGAAATATCCCTGTGCCAATTCCACAAGAACAGCCTTAGCGACGGCTTTTGAAGGAAAGATGTATCTCTCTTAGATGAATTAACAGAACACAGAGCGGTTTCTAAGAAAGCTTCTTCCAGTTTTAACGGAAGATATTTCCTTTTTCACCATAGCCCTCTATGGGCCTCCAAATATACCTTTGCCAATTGCACAAGAGCTGCCTTAGCGAAAGGCTTCTTGAAGGAAAGATGTAACTCTGTGAGATGAATTAACAGAACACACAGCAGTTTCTCAGAACGCTTCTTTCCAGTTTTGAACGGAAGATATTTCCTTTTCACCATAGACATCTACGGGCGTCAAAATATCCTTTGCCAATTCCACAAGAACAGACTTAGCGAAAGGCTTCTTGAAGGAAGATGTAACTCTGTTTGATGAATTAACAGAACACAGAGCAGTATATCAGAAAGCTACTTTCCAGTTTTGAAGGAAGATATTTTTCACCGTAGCCCTCTATGGGCTTCCAAATATCCTTTGCCAATTCCACAAGAACAGCCTTAGCGAAAGGCTTCTTGAAGGAAAGATGTAACTCTGTGAGATGAATTAACAGAACACAGAGCAGTTTCTCAGAAAGCTTCTTTCCAGTTTTGAACGGAAGATATTTCCTTTTTCACCATAGCCTTCTATGGGCTTCCAAATATCCTTTGCCAATTCCACAAGAACAGCCTTAGCGAAAGTCTTCTTGAAGGAAAGATGTAACTCTGTGAGATGAATTAACAGAACACAGAGCAGTTTCTCAGAAAGCTTGTTTCCAGTTTTGAACGGAAGATATTTCCTTTTTCACCATAGCCTCTATGGGCTTCCAAATATCCTTTGCCAATTCCACAAGAACAGCCTTAGCGAAAGGCTTCTTGAAGGAAAGATGTAACTCTGTGAGATGAATTAACAGAACACAGAGCAGTTTCTCAGAAAGCTTCTTTCCAGTTTTGAACGGAAGATATTTCCTTTTCACCATAGCCATCTATGGGCATCAAAATATCCTTTGCCAATTCCACAAGAACAGACTTAGCGAAAGGCTTCTTGAAGGGAAGATGTAACTCTGTGAGATGATTTAACAGAACACAGAGCAGTTTCTCAGAAAGCTTCATTCCAATTTTGAACGGAAGATATTTCCTTTTTCACCATAGCCCTCTATGGACTTCCAAATATCCTTTGCGAATCCCACAAGAACAGCCTTAGCGAAAGGCTTCTTGAAGGAAAGATGTAACTCTGTGAGATGAATTAACAGAACACAGAGCAGTTTCTCAGAAAGCTTGTTTCCAGTTTTCAACGGAAGATATTTCCTTTTCACCATAGCCCTCTATGGACTTCCAAATATCCTTTGCCAATTCCACAAGAACAGCATTAGCGAAAGGCTTTGAAGGAAAGATGTAACTCTGTGAGATGAATTAACAGAACACAGAGCAGTTTCTCAGAAAGCTTCTTTCCAGTTTTGAACGGAAGATATTTCCTTTTTCACCATAGCCCTCTAGGGCTTCCAAATATTCCTTTGCTAATTCCACAAGAACAGCCTTAGCTAAAGGCTTCTTGAAGGAAAGATGTAACTCTGTGAGATGAATTAACACAACACAGAGCAGTTTATTAGAAAGCTACTTTCCAGTTTTGAACTGAAGATATTTCCTTTTTCACCATAGCCCTCTATGGGCTTCCAAATATCCCTTTGCCAATTCCACAAGAACAGCCTTAGCGAAAGGCTTCTTGAAGGGGAAGATGTAACTCTGTGAGATGATTTAACAGAACACAGAGCAGTTTTTCAGAAAGCTTCTTTCCAGTTTTGAACGGAAGATATTTCCTTTTTCACCATAGCCCTCTATGGGCTTCCAAATATCCCTTTGCCAATTCCACAAGAACAGCCTTAGCGAAAGGCTTCTTGAAGGGAAAGATGTAACTCTGTGAGATGAATTAACAGAACACAGAGCAGTTTCTGAGAAAGCTTCTTTCCAGTTTTGAATGGAAGATATTTCCTTTTTCACCATAGCCCTCTATAGGCTTCCAAATATCCTTTGCCAATTCCACAAGAACAGCCTTAGCGAAGGCTTCTTGAAGGAAAGATGTAACTCTGTGAGATGAATTAACAGAACACAGAGCAGTTTCTCAGAAAGCTTCTTCCAGTTTTGAACGGAAGATATTTCCTTTTTCACCATAGCCCTCTAGGGGCTTCCAAATATCCTTTGCCAATTCCAAAGAACAGCCTTAGCGAAAGGCTTCTTGAAGGGAAAGATGTAACTCTGTGAGATGAATTAACAGAACACAGAGCAGTATCTCAGAAAGCTGCTTTCCAGTTTTGAACGGAAGATATTTCCTTTTCACCATAGCCCTATGGGCTTCCAAATATCCTTTGCCAATTCCACAAGAACAGCCTTAGCTAAAGGCTTCTTGAAGGAAAGATGTAACTCTGTGACATGAATTAGCAGAACACAGAGCAGTTTCTCAGAAAGCTTCCTTCCAGTTTTGAACGGAAGATATTTTTCAACATAGCCCTCTATGGGCTTCCAAATATCCTTTGCCAATTCCACAAGAACAGCCTTAGCGAAGGCTTCTTGAAGGGAAAGATGTAACTCTGTGAGATGAATTAACAGAACACAGAGCAGTTTCTCAGAAAGCTTCTTTCCAGTTTTGAACGGAAGATATTTCCTTTTTCACCATAGACATCTACGGGCGTCAAAATATCCTTTGCCAATTCCACAAGAACAGACTTAGCGAAAGGCTTCTTGAAGGGAAGATGTAACTCTGTTTGATGAATTAACAGAACACAGAGCAGTATATCAGAAAGCTACTTTCCAGTTTTGAAGGAAGATATTTCCTTTTTCACCGTAGCCCTCTATGGGCTTCCAAATATCCCTTTGCCAATTCCACAAGAACAGCCTTAGCGAAAGGCTTCTGAAGGAAAGATGTAACTCTGTGAGATGAATTAACAGAACACAGAGCAGTTTCTCAGAAAGCTTCTTTCCAGTTTTGAACGGAAGATATTTCCTTTTCACCATAGCCTTCTATGGGCTTCCAAATATCCCTTTGCCAATTCCACAAGAACAGCCTTAGCGAAAGTCTTCTTGAAGGAAAGATGTAACTCTGTGAGATGAATTAACAGAACACAGAGCAGTTTCTCAGAAAGCTTGTTTCCAGTTTTGAACGGAAGATATTTCTTTTTCACCATAGCCCTCTATGGGCTTCCAAATATCCCTTGCCAATTCCACAAGAACAGCCTTAGCGAAAGGCTTCTTGAAGGGAAAGATGTAACTCTGTGAGATGAATTAACAGAACACAGAGCAGTTTCTCAGAAAGCTTCTTTCCAGTTTTGAACGGAAGATATTTCCTTTTTCACCATAGCCATCTATGGGCATCAAAATATCCCTTTGCCAATTCCACAAGAACAGACTTAGCGAAAGGCTTCTTGAAGGGGAAGATGTAACTCTGTGAGATGATTTAACAGAACACAGAGCAGTTTCTCAGAAAGCTTCATTCCAATTTTGAACGGAAGATATTTCCTTTTTCACCATAGCCCTCTATGAGTTCCCAAATATCCCTTTGCGAATCCCACAAGAACAGCCTTAGCGAAAGGCTTCTTGAAGGGAAAGATGTAACTCTGTGAGATGAATTAACAGAACACAGAGCAGTTTCTCAGAAAGCTTGTTTCCAGTTTTCAACGGAAGATATTTCCTTTTTCACCATAGCCCTCTATGGACTTCCAAATATCCCTTTGCCAATTCCACAAGAACAGCATTAGCGAAAGGCTTCTTGAAGGGAAAGATGTAACTCTGTGAGATGAATTAACAGAACACAGAGCAGTTTCTCAGAAAGCTTCTTTCCAGTTTTGAACGGAAGATATTTCCTTTTTCACCATAGCCCTCTAGGGGCTTCCAAATATTCCTTTGCCAATTACACAAGAAAAGCCTTAGCGAACGGCTTCTTGAAGGGAAAGATGTAACTCTGTGAGATGAATTAACACAACACAGAGCAGTTTATTAGAAAGCTACTTTCCAGTTTTGAACTGAAGATATTTCCTTTTTCACCATAGCCCTCTATGGGCTTCCAAATATCCCTTTGCCAATTCCACAAGAACAGCCTTAGCGAAAGGCTTCTTGAAGGGGAAGATGTAACTCTGTGAGATGATTTAACAGAACACAGAGCAGTTTTTCAGAAAGCTTCTTTCCAGTTTTGAACGGAAGATATTTCCTTTTTCACCATAGCCCTCTATGGGCTTCCAAATATCCCTTTGCCAATTCCACAAGAACAGCCTTAGCGAAAGGCTTCTTGAAGGGAAAGATGTAACTCTGTGAGATGAATTAACAGAACACAGAGCAGTTTCTGAGAAAGCTTCTTTCCAGTTTTGAATGGAAGATATTTCCTTTTCACCATAGCCCTCTAGGCTTCCAAATATCCCTTTGCCAATTCCACAAGAACAGCCTTAGCGAAAGGCTTTGAAGGAAAGATGTAACTCTGTGAGATGAATTAACAGAACACAGAGCAGTTTCTCAGAAAGCTTCTTTCCAGTTTTGAACGGAAGATATTTCCTTTTCACCATAGCCCTCTAGGCTTCCAAATATCCTTTGCTAATTCCAAAGAACAGCCTTAGCAAAGGCTTCTTGAAGGGAAAGATGTAACTCTGTGAGATGAATTAACAGAACACAGAGCAGTATCTCAGAAAGCTTCTTTCCAGTTTTGAACGGAAGATATTTCCTTTTTCACCATAGCCCTCTATGGGCTTCCAAATATCCTTTGCCAATTCCACAAGAACAGCCTTAGCTAAAGGCTTCTTGAAGGAAAGATGTAACTCTGTGACATGAATTAGCAGAACACAGAGCAGTTTCTCAGAAAGCTTCCTTCCAGTTTTGAACGGAAGATATTTCCTTTTCAACATAGCCCTCTATGGGCTTCCAAATATCCCTTTGCCAATTCCACAAGAACAGCCTTAGCGAAGGCTTCTTGAAGGGAAAGATGTAACTCTGTGAGATGAATTAACAGAACACAGAGCAGTTTCTCAGAAAGCTTCTTTCCAGTTTTGAACGGAAGATATTTCCTTTTTCACCATACCCCTCTATGGGCTTCCAAATATCCCTTTGCCAATTCCACAAGAACAGCCTTAGCGAAAGGCTTCTTGAAGGGAAAGATGTAACTCGGTGAGATGAATTAACAGAACACAGAGCATTTTCTCAGAAAGCTTCTTTCCAGTTTTGAACGGAAGATATTTCCTTTTTCACCACAACCCTCTATGGGCTTCCAATATCCCTTTGCCAATTCCACAAGAACAGCCTTAGCGAAAGGCTTCTTGTAGGGAAAGATGTAACTCTGTGAGATGAATTAACAGAACACAGAGCAGTTTCTCAGAAAGCTTCTTCCAGTTTTGAACGGAAGATATTTCCTTTTTCACCATAGCCCTCTATGGGCTTCCAAATATCCCTTTGCCAATTCCACAAGAACAGCCTTAGCGAAAGGCTTCTTGAAGGGAAAGATGTAACTCTGTGAGATGAATTAACAGAACACAGAGCAGTTTCTCAGAAAGCTTCTTTCCAGTTTTTAACGGAAGATATTTCCTTTTTCACCATAGCCCTCTATGGGCTTCCAAATATCCCTTTGCCAATTCCGCAAGAACAGCCTTAGCGAAAGGCTTCTTGAAGGGAAAGATGTAACTCTGTGAGATGAATTAACAGAACACAGAGCAGTTTCTAAGAAAGCTTCTTTCCAGTTTTGAACAGAAGATATTTCCTTTTTCACCATAGCCCTCTATCGGCTTCCAAATATCCTTTGCCAATTCCACAAGAACAGCCTTAGCGAAAGGCTTCTTGAAGGGAAAGATGTAACTCTGTGAGATGAATTAACAGAACACAGAGCAGTTTCTCAGAAAGCTTCTTTCCAGTTTTGAACCGAAGATATTTCCTTTTTCACCATAGCCCTCTATGGGCTTACAAATATCCCTTTGCCAATTCCACAAGAACAGCCTTAGCGAAAAGCTTCTTGAAGGGAAAGATGTAACTCTATGACATGAATTAGCAGAACACAGAGCAGTTTCTCAGAAAGCTTCCTTCCAGTTTTGAACGGAAGATATTTCCTTTTTCAACATAGCCCTCTATGGGCTTCCAAATATCCCTTTGCCAATTCCACAAGAACAGCCTTAGCGAAGGCTTCTTGAAGGGAAAGATGTAACTCTGTGAGATGAATTAACAGAACACACAGCAGTTTCTTAGAAAGCTTCTTTCCAGTTTTGAACGGAAGATATTTCCTTTTTCACCATAGCCCTCTATGGGCTTCCAAATATCCCTTTGCCAATTCCAAAAGAACAGCCTTAGCGAAAGGCTTCTTGAAGGGAAAGATATAACTCGGTGAGATGAATTAACAGAACAAAGAGCATTTTCTCAGAAAGCTTCTTTCCAGTTTTGAACGGAAGATATTTCCTTTTTCACCATAGCCCTCTAGGG
Organism: Erythrocebus patas; assembly: GCA_023783455.1. Lineage (NCBI taxonomy): Eukaryota > Metazoa > Chordata > Mammalia > Primates > Cercopithecidae > Erythrocebus > Erythrocebus patas. The sequence goes on along the minus strand of JAKFHT010001942.1, from coordinate 5,862 downwards.
GCTTCCAAATATCCCTTTGCCAATTCCACAAGAACAGCCTTAGCGAAAGGCTTCTTGAAGGGAAAGATGTAACTCTGTGAGATGAATTAAGAGAACACAGAGCAGTTTCTCAGAAAGCTTCTTTCCAGTTTTTAACGGAAGATATTTCCTTTTTCACCATAGCCCTCCATGGGCTTCCAAATATCCCTTTGCCAATTCCACAAGAACAGCCTTAGCGAAAGGCTTCTTGAAGGGAAAGAAGTAACTCTGTGAGATGAATTAACAGAACACAGAGCAGTTTTTAAGAAAGCTTCTTTCCAGTTTTGAACGCAAGATATTTCCTTTTTCACCATAGCCCTCTATCGGCTCCCAAATATTTCTTTGCCAATTCCACAGGAACAGACTTAGCGAAAGGCTTCTTGAAGGGAAAGATGTAACTCTGTGAGATGAATTAACAGAACACAGAGCAGTTTCTCAGAAAGCTTCTTTCCAGTTTTGTACGGAAGATATTACCTTTTTCACCATAGCCCTCTAGGAGCTTCCAAATATCCCTTTGCGAATTCCACAAGAACAGCCTTAGCGACAGGCTTCCTCAAGGGAAAGATGGAACTCTGTGAGATGAATTAACAGAACACAGAGAAGTTTCTCAGAAAGCTTGTTTCCAGTTTTGAACGGAAGATATTTCCTTTTTCACCATAGCCCTCTATGGGCTTCGAAATATCCCTTTGCCAATTCCACAAGAACAGCCTTAGTGAAAGGCTTCTTGAAGGGAAAGATGTAACTCTGTGATATGAATTGACAGAACACAGAACAGTTTATCAGAAAACTTCTTTCCAGTTTTGAACGGAAGTTATTTCCTTTTTCACCATAGCCCTCTATGGGCTTCCAAATATCTCTTTGCCAATTCCACAAGAACAGCCTTAGTGAAAGGCTTCTTGAAGGAAAGATGTAACTCTGTGAGATGAATTAACAGAACACAGAGCAGTTTCTCAGAAAGCTTCTTTCCAGTTTTGAACGGAAGATATTTCCTTTTCACCATAGACCTCTAGGGGCTTCCAAATATCCCTTTGCGAATTCCACAAGAACAGCCTTAGCGAAAGGTTTCTTGAAGGGAAAGATGTAACTCTGTGAGATGAATTAACAGAACACAGAGCAGTTTCTCAGAAAGCTTCTTTCCAGTTTTGAACGGAAGATATTTCCTTTTTCACCATAGCCTCTATCGGCTTCCAAATATCCTTTTCCAATTCCACAAGAACAGCCTTAGCGAAGGCTTCTTGAAGGGAAAGATGTAACTCTGTGAGATGAATTAACAGAACACAGAGCAGTTTCTCAGAAAGCTTGTTTCCAGTTTTGAACGGAAGATATTTCCTTTTCACCATAGCCCTCTATGAGGTCCAAAATATCCCTTTGCCAATTCCACAAGAACAGACTTAGCGAAAGGTTTCTTGAAGGGGAAGATGTATCTATGTGAGATGATTTAACAGAACACAGAGCAGTTTCTCAGAAAGCTTCTTTCCAGTTTTGAATGGAAGATATTTCCTTTTTCACCATAGCCCTCTATGGGATTCCAAATATCCCTTTGCCAATTCCAAAAGAACAGCCTTAGCGAAAGGCTTCTTGAAGGAAAAGATGTAACTCGGTGAGATGAATTAACAGAACACAGAGCATTTTCTCAGAAAGCTTCTTTCCAGTTTTGAACGGAAGATATTTCCTTTTTCACCATAGCCTTCTATGGGCTTCCAAATATCCCTTTGCCAATTCCACAAGAACAGCCTTAGCGAAAGGCTTCTTGAAGGGAAAGATGTAACTCTGTGAGATGAATTAACAGAACACAGAGCAGTTTCTCAGAAAGCTTCTTTCCAGTTTTGAACGGAAGATATTTCCTTTTTCACCATAGCCCTCTATGGGCTTCGAAATATCCCTTTGCCAATTCCACAAGAACAGTCTTAGCGAAAGGCTTCTTGAAGGGGAAGATGTAACTCTGTGAGATGATTTAACAGAACACAGAGCAGTTTCTCAGAAAGCTTCTTTCCAGTTTTGTACGGAAGATATTACCTTTTTCACCATAGCCCTCTAGGAGCTTCCAAATATCCCTTTGCGAATTCCACAAGAACAGCCTTAGCGACAGGCTTCCTCAAGGGAAAGATGGAACTCTGTGAGATGAATTAAGAGAACACAGAGAAGTTTCTCAGAAAGCTTGTTTCCAGTTTTGAACGGAAGATATTTCCTTTTTCACCATAGCCCTCTATGGGCTTCGAAATATCCCTTTGCCAATTCCACAAGAACAGCCTTAGTGAAAGGCTTCTTGAAGGGAAAGATGTAACTCTGTGATATGAATTGACAGAACACAGAACAGTTTATCAGAAAACTTCTTTCCAGTTTTGAACGGAAGTTATTTCCTTTTTCACCATAGCCCTCTATGGGCTTCCAAATATCTCTTTGCCAATTCCACAAGAACAGCCTTAGCGAAAGGCTTCTTGAAGGGAAAGATGTAACTCGGTGAGATGAATTAACAGAACACAGAGCAGTTTCTCAGAAAGCTTCTTTCCAGTTTTGAACGGAAGATATTTCCTTTTTCACCATAGACCTCTAGGGGCTTCCAAATATCCCTTTGCGAATTCCACAAGAACAGCCTTAGCGAAAGGTTTCTTGAAGGGAAAGATGTAACTCTGTGAGATGAATTAACAGAACACAGAGCAGTTTCTCAGAAAGCTTCTTTCCAGTTTTGAACGGAAGATATTTCCTTTTTCACCATAGCCCTCTATCGGCTTCCAAATATCCCTTTGCCAATTCCACAAGAACAGCCTTGGCGAAAGGCTTCTTGAAGGGAAAGATGTAACTCTGTGAGATGAATTAACAGAACACAGAGCAGTTTCTCAGAAAGCTTGTTTCCAGTTTTGAACGGAAGATATTTCCTTTTCACCATAGCCATCTATATGGCCAAAATATCCCTTTGCCAATTCCACAAGAACAGACTTAGCGAAAGGTTTCTTGAAGGGGAAGATGTATCTATGTGAGATGATTTAACAGAACACAGAGCAGTTTCTCAGAAAGCTTCTTTCCAGTTTTGAATGGAAGATATTTCCTTTTTCACCATAGCCCTCTATGGGATTCCAAATATCCCTTTGCCAATTCCAAAAGAACAGCCTTAGCGAAAGGCTTCTTGAAGGAAAGATGTAACTCGTGAGATGAATTAACAGAACACAGAGCATTTTCTCAGAAAGCTTCTTTCCAGTTTTGAACGGAAGATATTTCCTTTTTCACCATAGCCTTCTATGGGCTTCCAAATATCCCTTTGCCAATTCCACAAGAACAGCCTTAGCGAAAGGCTTCTTGAAGGAAAGATGTAACTCTGTGAGATGAATTAACAGAACACAGAGCAGTTTCTCAGAAAGCTTCTTCCAGTTTTGAACGGAAGATATTTCCTTTTTCACCATAGCCCTCTATGGGCTTCCAAATATCCTTTGCCAATTCCACAAGAACAGCCTTAGCGAAAGGCTTTGAAGGGAAAGATGTAACTCTGTGAGATGAATTAACAGAACACAGAGCAGTTTCTCAGAAAGCTTGTTTCCAGTTTTGAACGGAAGATATTTCCTTTTTCACCATAGCCCTCTATGGGCTTCCAAATATCCCTTTGCCAATTCCACAAGAACAGCCTTAGCGAAAGGCTTCTTGAAGGGAAAGATGTATCTCTGTGAGATGAATTAACAGAACACAGAGCAGTTTCTGAGAAAGCTTCTTTCCAGTTTTGAATGGAAGATATTTCCTTTTTCACCATAGCCCTCTATAGGCTTCCAAATATCCCTTTGCCAATTCCACAAGAACAGCCTTAGCAAAAGGCTTCTTGAAGGGAAAGATGTAAGTCTGTGAGATGAATTAACAGAACACAGAGCAGTTTCTCAGAAAGCTTCTTTCCAGTTTTGAACGGAAGATATTTCCTTTTTCACCATAGCCCTCAATGGGCTTCCAAATATCCCTTTGCCAATTCCACAAGAACAGCCTTAGGGAAAGGCTTCTTGAAGGGAAAGATGTAACTTTGTGAGATGAATTAACAGAACACAGAGCAGTTTCTCAGAAAGCTTCTTTCCAGTTTTGAACGGAAGATATTTCCTTTTTCACCATAGCCCTCTATGGGCTTCCAAATCTCCCTTTGCCAATTCCACAAGAACAGCCTTAGCGAAAGGCTTCTTGAAGGGAAAGATGTAACTCTGTGACATGAATTAGCAGAACACAGAGCAGTTTCTCAGAAAGCTTCCTTCCAGTTTTGAACGGAAGATATTTCCTTTTTCAACATAGCCCTCTATGGGCTTCCAAATATCCCTTTGCCAATTCCACAAGAACAGCCTTAGCGACCGGCTTCTTGAAGGAAAAGATGTAACTCTGTGAGATGAATTAAGAGAACACAGAGCAGTTTCTCAGAAAGCTTCTTTCCAGTTTTGAACGGAAGATATTTCCTTTTTCACCATAGCCCTGTACGGGCTTCCAAATATCCCTTTGGCAATTCCACAAGAACAGCCTTAGCGAAAGGCTTCTTGAAGGGAAAGATGTAACTCTGTGAGATGAATTAACAGAACAGAGAGCAGTTTCTCAGAAAGCTTGTTTCCAGTTTTGAACGGAAGATATTTCCTTTTTCACCATAGCCATCTATGGGCTTCCAAATATCCCTTTGCCAATTCCACAAGAACAGCCTTAGCGAAAGGCTTCTTGAAGGGAAAGATGTAACTCTGTGAGATGAATTAACAGAACACAGAGCAGTTTCTCAGAAAGCTTCTTTCCAGTTTTGAACGGAAGATATTTCCTTTTTCACCATAGCCCTCTATGGGCTTCCAAATATCCTTTTGCCAATTCCACAAGAATAGCCTTAGCGAAAGGCTTGAAGGAAAGATGTAACTCTGTGAGATGAATTAACAGAACACAGAGCAGTTTCTCAGAAAATTTCTTTCCAGTTTTGAACCGAAGATATTTCCTTTTTCACCACAACCCTCTATGGGCTTCCAAATATCCCTTTGCCAATTTCAAAAGAACAGCCTTAGCGAACGGCTTCTTGAAGGGAAAGATGTAACTCTGTGAGATGATTTAACAGAACACAGAGCAGTTTCTCAGAAAGCTACTTTCCAGTTTTGAATGGAAGATATTTCCTTTTTCACCATAGCCCTCTATGAGTTCCCAAATATCCCTTTGCGAATTCCACAAGAACAGCCTTAGCGAAAGGCTTCTTGAAGGGGAAGATGTAACTCTGTGAGATGATTTAACAGAACACAGAGCAGTTTCTCAGAAAGCTTCTTTCCAGTTTTGAACGGAAGATATTTCCTTTTTCACCATAGGCCTCTATGAGCTTCCAAATATCCCTTTGCGAATTCCACAATAACAGCCTTAGCGAAGGCTTCTGAAGGAAAGATGTAACTCTGTAAAACGAATTAACAGAACACAGAGCAGTTTCTCAGAAAGATTGTTTCCAGTTTTGAACGGAAGATATTTCCTTTTTCACCATAGCCCTCTATTGGCTTCCAAATATCCCTTTGCCAATTCCACAAGAACAGCCTTAGCGAAAGGCTTCTTGAAGGGAAAGATGTAACTCTGTGAGATGAATTAAGAGAACACAGAGCAGTTTCTCAGAAAGCTTCTTTCCAGTTTTGAACGGAAGATATTTTTTTCACCATAGCCCTCTAGGAGCTTCCAAATATCCCTTTGCGAATTCCACAAGAACAGCCTTAGCGAAAGGCTTCTTGAAGGGAAAGATGTAACTCTGTGAGATGAATTAACAGAACACAGAGAAGTTTCTCAGAAAGCTTGTTTCCAGTTTTGAACGGAAGATATTTTTTTCACCATAGCCCTCTATGGGCTTCAAATATCCCTTTGCCAATTCCACAAGAACAGCCTTAG
>JAKFHT010001941.1:0-21708 GCA_023783455.1 Erythrocebus patas | reverse complement strand
CACTTTGCAGATTCCATGAAAACAGTGTTAGCAAACTGCTCATGAAAGAAAGTGTAACTGTGAGATGAATTCACACATCACAGCAGTTTCTCAGAAAGCTTCTAGTTTTATCTGAGGATATTTTTCACCATAGGCTTCAATGCTCAAATATCCTTTGCAGATTCCACAAAACAGTGTTAGCAAACTCCATGAAAAGAAAGGTGTAACTCTGTGAGTTGAATTCACATCAAAAGCAGTTTCAGAAAGCTTCTAGTTTTATCTGAGGATATTTTGTCACCATAGGCTTCAATGCTCAAATATCCTTTGCAGATTCCAGAAACAGTGTTAGCAAACTGCTCATGAAAAGAAAGGTGTAACTCTGTGAGTTGAATTCACATCAAAAGCAGTTTCTCAGAAAGCTTCTTCCAGTTTTTATCTGAGGATATTTTTCACCATAGGCTTCAATGATCCAAAATATCCTTTGCAGATTCCATGAAAACAGTGTTAGCAAACTGCTCATGAAAGAAAGTGTAACTGTGAGATGAATTCACACATCAAAAGCAGTTTCTCAGAAAGCTTCTAGTTTTATCTGAGGATATTTTGTCACCATAGCTTCAATGCTCAAATATCCTTGCAGATTCCAAAAACAGTGTACCAAACTGCTCCATGAAAAGAAAGTGTAACTCAGTGAGTTGAATTCACATCAAAAGCAGTTTCTCAGAAAGCTTCTTCCAGTTTTTATCTGAGGATATTTTTCACCATAGGCTTCAATGATCCAAAATATCCTTGCAGATTCCAAAAACAGTGTTAGCAAACTGCTCATGAAAGAAAGTGTAACTGTGAGATGAATTCACACATCAAAAGCAGTTTCTCAGAAAGCTTCTAGTTTTATCTGAGGATATTTTGTCACCATAGCTTCAATGCTCAAATATCCTTGCAGATTCCACAAAACAGTGTTAGCAAACTGCTCATGAAAGAAAGTGTAACTCTGAGATGAATTCACACATCAAAAGCAGTTTCTCAGAAAGCTTCTAGTTTTATCTGAGGATATTTTTCACCATAGCTTCAATGCTCAAATATCCTTGCAGATTCCACAAAACAGTGTTAAACTGCTCATGAAAGAAAGTGTAACTGTGAGATGAATTCACATCAAAAGCAGTTTCAGAAAGCTTCTTTCAGTTTTTATCTGAGGATATTTCCTTTTCACCATAGGCTTCAATGCTCAAATATCCTTGCAGATTCCACAAAACAGTGTTAGCAAACTGCTCATGAAAAGAAAGGTGTAACTCTGTGAGTTGAATTCACACATCAAAAGCAGTTTCTCAGAAAGCTTCTAGTTTTATCTGAGGATATTTTGTCACCATAGGCTTCAATGCTCAAATATCCTTGCAGATTCCAAGAACAGTGTTAGCAAACTGCTCATGAAAAGAAAGTGTAACTGTGAGATGAATTCACACATCAAAAGCAGTTTCTCAGAAAGCTTCTAGTTTTATCTGAGGATATTTTTCACCATAGGCTTCAATGCTCCAAAATATCCTTTGCAGATTCCAAAAACAGTGTTAGCAAACTGCTCCATGAAAAGAAAGTGTAACTCTGTGAGATGAATTCACATCACAAAGTTTCTCAGAAAGCTTCTTCTAGTTTTATCTGAGGATATTTCCTTTTCACCATAGGCTTCAATGCATCCAAATATCCTTGCAGATTCCACAAAACAGTGTAAACTGCTCATGAAAGAAAGTGTAACTCTGTGAGATGAATTCACATATCACAAAGCAGTTTCTCAGAAAGCTTCTAGTTTTATCTGAGGATATTTCCTTTGTCACCATAGCTTCAATGCATCCAAATATCCTTTCAGATTCCAAAAACAGTGTTAGCAAACTGCTCCATGAAAGAGTGTAACTGTGAGATGAATTCACATCACAAAGCTTTCTCAGAAAGCTTCTTCTAGTTTTATCTGAGGATATTTCCTTTTCACCATAGGCTCAATGCTCCAAAATATCCTTGCAGATTCCAAAAACAGTTAGCAAACTGCTCATGAAAAGAAGGTGTAACTGTGAGATGAATTCACATCACAAAGCAGTTTCTCAGAAAGCTTCTTTCTAGTTTTATCTGAGGATATTTTTCACCATAGGCTTCAATGTGATCCAAAATATCCTTCTCAGATTCCAAAAACAGTGTTAGCAAACTGCTCCATGAAAAGAAAGTGTAACTCTGTGAGATGAATTCACATCACAAAGTTTCTCAGAAAGCTTCTTTCTAGTTTTATCTGAGGATATTTCCTTGTCACCATAGGCTTCAATGATCCAAAATATCCTTTCAGATTCCACAAAACAGTGTTAGCAAACTTCCATGAAAAGAAAGTGTAACTCTGTGAGATGAATTCACATCACAAAGTTTCTCAGAAAGCTTTTCTAGTTTTATCTGAGGATATTTTTCACCATAGCTTCAATGCTCCCAAATATCCTTGCAGATTCCAAAACAGTGTTAGCAAACTGCTCAATGAAAAGAAAGTGTAACTCTGTGAGATGAATTCACACATCACAAAGCAGTTTCTCAGAAAGCTTCTTTCTAGTTTTATCTGAGGATATTTCCTTTGTCACCATAGCTTCAATGCATCCAAAATATCCTTGCAGATTCCAAAACAGTGTTAGCAAACTGCTCATGAAAAGAAAGTGTAACTCTGTGAGATGAATTCACACATCACAAAGCAGTTTCTCAGAAAGCTTTCTAGTTTTTATCTGAGGATATTTCCTTTGTCACCATAGGCTTCAATGATCCAAAATATCCTTTGCAGATTCCAAAACAGTGTAGCAAACTGCTCCATGAAAAGAATGTAACTCTGTGAGATGAATTCACATCACAAAGCAGTTTCTCAGAAAGCTTTTTTTTATCTGAGGATATTTTGTCACCATAGCTTCAATGCTCCAAATATCCTTCTCAGATTCCACAAAACAGTGTTAGCAAACTGATCCATGAAAAGAAGTGTAACTCTGTGAGATGAATTCACATCAAAGCAGTTTCTCAGAAAGCTTTTCTAGTTTTATCTGAGGATATTTCCTTTTTCACCATAGCTTCAATGCTCCAAATATCCTTTGCAGATTCCAAAAACAGTGTAGCAAACTGCTCCATGAAAAGAAAGGTGTAACTCTGTGAGATGAATTCACATCACAAAGTTTCTCAGAAAGCTTCTAGTTTTATCTGAGGATATTTTGTCACCATAGCTTCAATGCTCAAATATCCTTTGCAGATTCCACAGAACAGTGTTAGCAAACTCCATGAAAAGAAAGTGTAACTCGAGATGAATTCACACATCACAAAGAGTTTCTCAGAAAGCTTCTTTCTTTTTATCTGAGGATATTTCCTTGTCACCATAGGCTTCAATGCTCCAAATATCCTTTCAGATTCCAAAAACAGTGTTAGCAAACTGCTCATGAAAGAAAGTGTAACTCTGTGAGATGAATTCACATCACAAAGCAGTTTCTCAGAAAGCTTCTTTCTAGTTTTATCTGAGGATATTTCCTTTTCACCATAGCTTCAATGCTCAAATATCCTTTGCAGATTCCACAAAACAGTGTTAGCAAACTGCTCCATGAAAAGAATGGTGTAACTCTGTGAGATGAATTCACACATCACAAAGCAGTTTCTCAGAAAGCTTCTTTCTAGTTTTATCTGAGGATATTTCCTTTGTCACCATAGGCTTCAATGCTCCAAATATCCTTTGCAGATTCCAAAAACAGTGTTAGCAAACTCCATGAAAAAGTGTAACTCTGTGAGATGAATTCACACACAAAGCAGTTTCTCAGAAAGCTTCTTTCTAGTTTTATCTGAGGATATTTCCTTTTCACCATAGCCTCAATGCTCCCAAATATCCTTTCAGATTCCAAAACAGTGTAGCAAACTGCTCAATGAAAAGAATGTAACTCTGTGAGATGAATTCACATCACAAAGCAGTTTCTCAGAAAGCTTCTTTCTTTTTTATCTGAGGATATTTCCTTTGTCACCATAGCTTCAATGCTCCAAATATCCTTTGCAGATTCCAGAAACAGTGTTAGCAAACTTCCATGAAAAGAAAGTGTAACTCTGTGAGATGAATTCACATCACAAAGCAGTTTCTCAGAAAGCTTCTTCTAGTTTTATCTGAGGATATTTTGTCACCATAGGCTTCAATGTGATCCAAAATATCCTTTCAGATTCCAAAACAGTGTTAGCAAACTGCTCCATGAAAAGAATGGTGTAACTCTGTGAGATGAATTCACATCACAGCAGTTTCAGAAAGCTTCTTTCCAGTTTTATCTGAGGATATTTCCTTTTCACCATAGGCCTCAATGCTCCAAATATCACTTTGCAGATTCAAAACAGTGTTAGCAAACTTCCATGAAAAGAAAGTGTAACTCTGTGAGATGAATTCACATCACAAAGAAGTTTCTCAGAAAGCTTCTTTCAGTTTTATCTGAGATATTTCCTTTTCACCATAGCTTCAATGCTCCAAATATCATTGCAGATTCCACAAAACAGTGTTAGCAAACTGCTCCATGAAAAAGGTGTAACTCTGTGAGATGAATTCACACATCAAAGCAGTTTCTCAGAAAGCTTCTTTCTAGTTTTATCTGAGGATATTTCCTTTTCACCATAGCCTCAATGCTCCCAAATATCCTTCTCAGATTCCAAAACAGTGTAAAACTGCTCCATGAAAAAGTGTAACTCTGAGATGAATTCACACATCACAAAGCAGTTTCTCAGAAAGCTTCTTTCAGTTTTATCTGAGGATATTTCCTTTTCACCATAGCTTCAATGCTCCAAATATCCTTTGCAGATTCCAGAAACAGTGTTAGCAAACTGATCAATGAAAAGAAAGTGTAACTCTGTGAGATGAATTCACATCACAAAGCAGTTTCTCAGAAAGCTTCTTTCCAGTTTTATCTGAGGATATTTCCTTTGTCACCATAGGCTTCAATGCTCCAAATATCACTTGCAGATTCCACAAAACAGTTAGCAAACTGCTCCATGAAGAAAGTGTAACTCTGTGAGATGAATTCACACATCACAAGCAGTTTCTCAGAAAGCTTCTTTCAGTTTTATCTGAGGATATTTCCTTTTCACCATAGCTTCAATGCTCCAAATATCATTCTCAGATTCCACAAAACAGTGTAGCAAACTGCTCCATGAAAAAGGTGTAACTCTGTGATGAATTCACATCAAAGCAGTTTCTCAGAAAGCTTCTTTCCAGTTTTATCTGAGGATATTTCCTTTTCACCATAGCCTCAATGCTCCCAAATATCACTTGCAGATTCCACAAAACAGTGTTAGCAAACTGCTCCATGAAAAAGTGTAACTCTGTGAGATGAATTCACACATCAAAGCAGTTTCTCAGAAAGCTTTTCTAGTTTTATCTGAGGATATTTTTCACCATAGCTTCAATGCTCCAAATATCCTTCTCAGATTCCACAAAACAGTTAGCAAACTGCTTCATGAAGAAAGTGTAACTCTGAGATGAATTCACACATCACAAAGCAGTTTCAGAAAGCTTCTTTCTAGTTTTATCTGAGGATATTTCCTTTTCACCATAGCTTCAATGTGCTCCAAATATCCTTTGCAGATTCCAAAAACAGTGTAGCAAACTGCTCCATGAAAGAAAGGTGTAACTCTGTAGATGAATTCACACATCACAAAGCAGTTTCTCAGAAAGCTTCTTTCTTTTTATCTGAGGATATTTCCTTTGTCACCATAGCTTCAATGCACTCCAAATATCCTTGCAGATTCCAAAACAGTGTAGCAAACTGCTCCATGAAAGAAGTGTAACTCTGTGAGATGAATTCACATCACAAAGCAGTTTCTCAGAAAGCTTCTTCTAGTTTTATCTGAGGATATTTCCTTTTCACCATAGCTTCAATGCTCCAAATATCATTGCAGATTCCAAAACAGTGTTAGCAAACTGCTCATGAAAAAGTGTAACTCTGTGAGATGAATTCACATCAAAGCAGTTTCTCAGAAAGCTTCTTTCTAGTTTTATCTGAGGATATTTTGTCACCATAGCTTCAATGATCCAAAATATCCTTGCAGATTCAAGAAACAGTTAGCAAACTGCTCATGAAAAGAAAGTGTAACTCTGTGAGATGAATTCACACATCACAAGCAGTTTCTCAGAAAGCTTCTTTCCAGTTTTATCTGAGGATATTTCCTTTTCACCATAGCTCAATGCTCCAAATATCCTTTGCAGATTCCACAAAACAGTGTTAGCAAACTGCTCATGAAGAAAGTGTAACTCTGTGAGATGAATTCACATCACAAAGAAGTTTCTCAGAAAGCTTCTTTCTAGTTTTTATCTGAGGATATTTCCTTTGTCACCATAGCTTCAATGCTCCAAATATCCTTTGCAGATTCCAAAAACAGTGTTAGCAAACTGCTCCATGAAAAGAAGTGTAACTCTGAGATGAATTCACATCAAAAGCAGTTTCTCAGAAAGCTTCTTTCTAGTTTTTATCTGAGGATATTTTTCACCATAGCTTCAATGCACTCCAAAATATCCTTGCAGATTCCAGAAAACAGTGTTAGCAAACTGCTCATGAAAAGAAAGTAACTCTGTGAGATGAATTCACACATCACAAAGCAGTTTCTCAGAAAGTTTCTTTCAGTTTTTATCTGAGGATATTTCCTTTTCACCATAGGCTTCAATGCTCCAAATATCCTTCTCAGATTCCAAAAACAGTGTTAGCAAACTGCTTCATGAAGAAAGTGTAACTCTGTGAGATGAATTCACATCACAGCAGTTTCTCAGAAAGCTTCTAGTTTTTATCTGAGGATATTTCCTTTGTCACCATAGGCTTCAATGATCCAAAATATCCTTCTCAGATTCCACAAAACAGTGTTAGCAAACTGCTCCATGAAAAAGGTGTAACTCTGTGAGATGAATTCACATCACAAAGCAGTTTCTCAGAAAGCTTCTTTCTTTTTATCTGAGGATATTTTTCACCATAGCTTCAATGCTCCAAATATCATTGCAGATTCAAGAAAACAGTGTTAGCAAACTGCTCAATGAAAAGAAAGTGTAACTCTGAGATGAATTCACACAAAGCAGTTTCTCAGAAAGCTTCTTTCAGTTTTTATCTGAGGATATTTCCTTTTCACCATAGCTTCAATGATCCAAATATCACTTGCAGATTCCAAAAACAGTGTTAGCAAACTGCTCCATGAAAGAGTGTAACTCTGTGAGATGAATTCACACATCAAAAGCAGTTTCTCAGAAAGCTTCTTTCTAGTTTTTATCTGAGGATATTTTGTCACCATAGGCTTCAATGCTCCAAATATCCATTGCAGATTCCAAAACAGTGTTAGCAAACTGATCAATGAAAAGAAAGTGTAACTCTGTGAGATGAATTCACATCACAAAGCAGTTTCTCAGAAAGTTTCTTTCTAGTTTTTATCTGAGGATATTTCCTTTTCACCATAGCTTCAATGCACTCCAAAATATCCTGCAGATTCCAAAACAGTGTTAGCAAACTGCTTCATGAAGAAATGTAACTCTGTGAGATGAATTCACACATCACAAAGTTTCTCAGAAAGCTTCTTTCTTTTTATCTGAGGATATTTTTCACCATAGCTTCAATGCACTCCAAAATATCCTTTGCAGATTCCATGAAAACAGTGTTAGCAAACTGCTCATGAAGAAAGTGTAACTCTGTGAGATGAATTCACACACAAGCAGTTTCTCAGAAAGCTTTCTAGTTTTTATCTGAGGATATTTCCTTTTCACCATAGCTTCAATGATCCAAATATCACTTGCAGATTCCAAAACAGTGTTAGCAAACTGCTCCATGAAAAGAAGGTGTAACTCTGTGAGATGAATTCACATCACAAAGCAGTTTCTCAGAAAGCTTCTTTCAGTTTTTATCTGAGGATATTTCCTTTGTCACCATAGCTTCAATGCTCCCAAATATCACTTGCAGATTCCACAAAACAGTGTTAGCAAACTGCTCCATGAAAAAGTGTAACTCTGTGAGATGAATTCACATCACAAAGCAGTTTCTCAGAAAGCTTCTAGTTTTTATCTGAGGATATTTCCTTTTCACCATAGCTTCAATGCATCCAAAATATCCTTCTCAGATTCCAAAAACAGTGTTAGCAAACTGCTCCATGAAAAAGGTGTAACTCAGTGAGATGAATTCACACATCACAAAGTTTCTCAGAAAGCTTCTTTCTTTTTTATCTGAGGATATTTTTTTCACCATAGCTTCAATGCTCCAAATATCACTTGCAGATTCCAAAACAGTGTTAGCAAACTGCTCCATGAAAAAGTGTAACTCAGATGAATTCACACACAAAGCAGTTTCTCAGAAAGTTTCTTTCAGTTTTATCTGAGGATATTTTTTTCACCATAGCTCAATGCTCCCAAATATCCTTTGCAGATTCCACAAAACAGTGTTAGCAAACTCCATGAAAGAGTGTAACTCTGTGAGATGAATTCACATCACAAAGCAGTTTCTCAGAAAGCTTCTTTCTTTTTTATCTGAGGATATTTCCTTTGTCACCATAGCTTCAATGCATCCAAAATATCCCTTGCAGATTCCACAAAACAGTTAGCAAACTGCTCATGAAAGAAAGTGTAACTCTGTGAGATGAATTCACACATCAAAAGCAGTTTCAGAAAGTTTCTTTCTAGTTTTTATCTGAGGATATTTTTTTCACCATAGGCTTCAATGTGCTCCAAATATCATTGCAGATTCCATGAAAACAGTGTTAGCAAACTGCTCATGAAGAAATGTAACTCTGTGAGATGAATTCACATCACAAAGAAGTTTCTCAGAAAGCTTCTTTCTAGTTTTTATCTGAGGATATTTTTCACCATAGCTTCAATGCATCCAAAATATCCTGCAGATTCCAAAACAGTGTTAGCAAACTGCTCCATGAAAAAGTGTAACTCTGTGAGATGAATTCACACATCACAGCAGTTTCTCAGAAAGCTTTTCTAGTTTTTATCTGAGGATATTTCCTTTTCACCATAGCTTCAATGTGATCCAAAATATCCTTTGCAGATTCCAAGAAAACAGTGTTAGCAAACTGATCATGAAAAGAAAGTGTAACTCTGTGAGATGAATTCACATCAAAAGCAGTTTCTCAGAAAGCTTCTTCTAGTTTTTATCTGAGGATATTTTTTCACCATAGCTTCAATGCTCCCAAATATCCTTTGCAGATTCCACAAAACAGTGTAGCAAACTGCTCATGAAAGAAAGTGTAACTCTGTGAGATGAATTCACATCACAAAGAAGTTTCTCAGAAAGCTTCTTTCTAGTTTTTATCTGAGGATATTTCCTTTGTCACCATAGCTTCAATGCTCCAAATATCCTTCTCAGATTCCACAAAACAGTTAGCAAACTGCTCATGAAGAAAGGTGTAACTCTGTGAGATGAATTCACATCACAAAGAAGTTTCTCAGAAAGCTTCTTTCTAGTTTTTATCTGAGGATATTTTTCACCATAGCCTCAATGCATCCAAATATCCTGCAGATTCCAAAACAGTGTTAGCAAACTGCTCATGAAAAAAGTGTAACTCTGTGAGATGAATTCACACATCACAGCAGTTTCTCAGAAAGCTTTTCTAGTTTTTATCTGAGGATATTTCCTTTTCACCATAGCTTCAATGCTCCAAATATCCTTTGCAGATTCCAAGAAAACAGTGTTAGCAAACTGATCATGAAAAGAAAGTGTAACTCTGTGAGATGAATTCACATCAAAAGCAGTTTCTCAGAAAGCTTCTCTAGTTTTTATCTGAGGATATTTTTCACCATAGGCTTCAATGTGCTCCAAATATCCTTTGCAGATTCCACAAAACAGTGTTAGCAAACTTCATGAAAGAAAGTGTAACTCTGTGAGATGAATTCACATCACAAAGAAGTTTCTCAGAAAGCTTCTTTCTAGTTTTTATCTGAGGATATTTCCTTTGTCACCATAGCTTCAATGCTCCAAATATCTTCTCAGATTCCACAAAACAGTTAGCAAACTGCTCATGAAAAAGGTGTAACTCTGTGAGATGAATTCACATCACAAAGCAGTTTCTCAGAAAGCTTCTTTCTAGTTTTTATCTGAGGATATTTTGTCACCATAGGCTTCAATGCTCCAAATATCCTTGCAGATTCCAAGAAAACAGTGTTAGCAAACTGATCAATGAAAGAAAGTGTAACTCTGTGAGATGAATTCACATCACAAGCAGTTTCTCAGAAAGCTTCTTTCCAGTTTTATCTGAGGATATTTTTCACCATAGGCTTCAATGTGCTCCAAATATCCTTGCAGATTCCACAAAACAGTTAGCAAACTTCATGAAAAAGGTGTAACTCTGTGAGATGAATTCACACATCACAAAGCAGTTTCTCAGAAAGCTTCTTTCTAGTTTTTATCTGAGGATATTTCCTTTTCACCATAGGCCTCAATGCTCCAAATATCCTTGCAGATTCCAAAACAGTGTAGCAAACTGATCAATGAAAAGAAAGTGTAACTCTGTGAGATGAATTCACACATCACAAAGAAGTTTCTCAGAAAGCTTCTTCAGTTTTTATCTGAGGATATTTCCTTTTCACCATAGCCTCAATGCTCCAAATATCCTTGCAGATTCCACAAAACAGTTAGCAAACTGCTCATGAAAAAGGTGTAACTCTGTGATGAATTCACATCACAAAGCAGTTTCTCAGAAAGCTTCTTTCTAGTTTTTATCTGAGGATATTTTGTCACCATAGGCTTCAATGCTCCAAATATCATTGCAGATTCAAGAAAACAGTGTTAGCAAACTGCTTCATGAAGAGAAAGTGTAACTCTGTGAGTTGAATTCACATCACAAGCAGTTTCTCAGAAAGCTTCTTTCCAGTTTTATCTGAGGATATTTCCTTTTCACCATAGGCTTCAATGTGCTCCAAATATCACTTTGCAGATTCCAGAAAACAGTGTTAGCAAACTGTTCATGAAGAAAGGTGTAACTCTGTGATGAATTCACATCACAAAGCAGTTTCTCAGAAAGCTTCTTCTAGTTTTTATCTGAGGATATTTCCTTTTCACCATAGGCTCAATGCTCCAAATATCACTTGCAGATTCCAAGAACAGTGTTAGCAAACTGATCAATGAAAAGAAAGTGTAACTCTGTGAGATGAATTCACACATCACAAAGAAGTTTCTCAGAAAGCTTCTTTTTTATCTGAGGATATTTCCTTTGTCACCATAGGCTTCAATGCTCCAAATATCCTTCTCAGATTCCACAAAACAGTTAGCAAACTGCTCATGAAGAGTGTAACTCTGTGAGATGAATTCACACATCACAAAGCAGTTTCTCAGAAAGCTTCTTTCTAGTTTTTATCTGAGGATATTTCCTTTGTCACCATAGCTTCAATGCTCCAAATATCCTTGCAGATTCCAAGAAAACAGTGTTAGCAAACTGCTCATGAAAGAAAGTGTAACTCTGTGAGTTGAATTCACATCAAAGAAGTTTCTCAGAAAGCTTCTTCCAGTTTTATCTGAGGATATTTCCTTTTCACCATAGCCTCAATGAGCTCCCAAATATCACTTTGCAGATTCCAAGAAAACAGTGTTAGCAAACTGCTCATGAAAGAAAGGTGTAACTCTGTGAGATGAATTCACATCAAAGAAGTTTCTCAGAAAGCTTCTTTCTAGTTTTTATCTGAGGATATTTTTCACCATAGGCTTCAATGTGCTCCCAAATATCCTTTCAGATTCCACAAAACAGTTAGCAAACTGCTCATGAAAAAGTGTAACTCTGTGAGATGAATTCACATCACAAAGCAGTTTCTCAGAAAGCTTCTTTCTTTTTTATCTGAGGATATTTTTCACCATAGGCTTCAATGCTCCAAATATCCTTTGCAGATTCCAAAACAGTGTAGCAAACTGCTCATGAAAGAAAGTAACTCTGTGAGATGAATTCATCACAAAGCAGTTTCAGAAAGCTTCTAGTTTTTATCTGAGGATATTTTTCACCATAGGCTTCAATGCTCCAAATATCATTGCAGATTCAAGAAAACAGTGTTAGCAAACTGCTTCATGAAGAGAAAGTGTAACTCTGTGAGTTGAATTCACACATCACAAAGAAGTTTCTCAGAAAGCTTCTTTCCAGTTTTATCTGAGGATATTTCCTTTGTCACCATAGGCTTCAATGCTCCAAATATCCTTGCAGATTCCAAAACAGTGTTAGCAAACTGCTCATGAAGAAAGTGTAACTCTGTGAGATGAATTCACATCACAAAGCAGTTTCTCAGAAAGCTTCTTTCCAGTTTTTATCTGAGGATATTTCCTTTGTCACCATAGCTTCAATGCTCCAAATATCCTTGCAGATTCCAAAACAGTGTTAGCAAACTGCTCATGAAGAAAGTGTAACTCTGTGAGATGAATTCACATCACAAAGCAGTTTCTCAGAAAGCTTCTTTCTAGTTTTTATCTGAGGATATTTTTCACCATAGCTCAATGCTCAAATATCCTTGCAGATTCCAAGAACAGTGTTAGCAAACTGCTCATGAAAGAAAGTGTAACTCTGTGAGATGAATTCACATATCACAAAGCAGTTTCTCAGAAAGCTTCTTTCAGTTTTTATCTGAGGATATTTCCTTTGTCACCATAGCTCAATGTGCTCCAAATATCCCTTCTCAGATTCCACAAAACAGTGTTAGCAAACTGCTCCATGAAAAAGTGTAACTCTGTGAGATGAATTCACATCAAAGCAGTTTCTCAGAAAGCTTCTTTCTAGTTTTATCTGAGGATATTTCCTTTGTCACCATAGGCTTCAATGCTCCAAATATCCTTGCAGATTCCAAGAACAGTTAGCAAACTGCTCATGAAGAAAGTGTAACTCTGTGAGATGAATTCACATCAAAGCAGTTTCAGAAAGCTTCTTTCTTTTTATCTGAGGATATTTCCTTTTCACCATAGCCTCAATGCTCCAAATATCCTTTGCAGATTCCACAAAACAGTGTAGCAAACTGCTCATGAAGAAAGTGTAACTCTGTGAGATGAATTCACACATCACAAAGCAGTTTCTCAGAAAGCTTCTTCTAGTTTTTATCTGAGGATATTTTCACCATAGCTTCAATGCATCCAAATATCATTCTCAGATTCCAAAACAGTGTTAGCAAACTGCTCATGAAAAAGTGTAACTGTGAGATGAATTCACATCACAAGCAGTTTCTCAGAAAGCTTCTTTCTTTTTATCTGAGGATATTTTCACCATAGCTTCAATGCTCCAAATATCCTTGCAGATTCAAGAAAACAGTGTTAGCAAACTGCTCAATGAAAGAAAAGTGTAACTCTGTGAGATGAATTCACACATCACAAAGTTTCTCAGAAAGCTTCTTCAGTTTTTATCTGAGGATATTTCCTTTTCACCATAGCTTCAATGCTCCAAATATCCCTTCTCAGATTCCACAAAACAGTGTTAGCAAACTCCATGAAAAAGTGTAACTGTGAGATGAATTCACATCACAAAGTTTCTCAGAAAGCTTCTTTCTAGTTTTATCTGAGGATATTTCCTTGTCACCATAGCTTCAATGCTCCAAATATCATTCTCAGATTCCACAAAACAGTGTAGCAAACTGCTCAATGAAAGAAAGTGTAACTCTGAGATGAATTCACATCACAAAGCAGTTTCTCAGAAAGCTTCTTTCTAGTTTTATCTGAGGATATTTCCTTTTCACCATAGGCTTCAATGCATCCAAATATCACTCAGATTCCACAAAACAGTTAGCAAACTGCTTCATGAAAGAAAGGTGTAACTCTGTGAGATGAATTCACATCACAAAGCAGTTTCTCAGAAAGCTTCTTTCCAGTTTTTATCTGAGGATATTTCCTTTTCACCATAGGCTTCAATGCTCCAAATATCCTTTGCAGATTCCAAGAACAGTGTTAGCAAACTGATCATGAAAGAAAGTGTAACTCTGAGATGAATTCACATCACAAAGCAGTTTCTCAGAAAGCTTCTTCTTTCCAGTTTTTATCTGAGGATATTTCCTTTTCACCATAGCCTCAATGCTCCAAATATCACTTTGCAGATTCCACAAAACAGTTAGCAAACTGCTTCATGAAGAAAGTGTAACTCTGAGATGAATTCACACATCACAAGCAGTTTCTCAGAAAGCTTCTTTCAGTTTTATCTGAGGATATTTCCTTTTCACCATAGGCTTCAATGCATCCAAAATATCCTTCAGATTCCAAAACAGTGTTAGCAAACTCCATGAAAAAGTGTAACTCAGTGAGATGAATTCACACATCACAGCAGTTTCTCAGAAAGCTTCTTCAGTTTTTATCTGAGGATATTTCCTTTTCACCATAGGCTTCAATGCATCCAAATATCATTGCAGATTCAAGAAAACAGTGTTAGCAAACTGATCAATGAAAGAAAAGTGTAACTCTGAGATGAATTCACATCACAAAGTTTCTCAGAAAGCTTCTTTCCAGTTTTTATCTGAGGATATTTCCTTTTCACCATAGCCTCAATGTGCTCCAAATATCACTTTGCAGATTCCACAAAACAGTGTTAGCAAACTGCTCAATGAAAGAAAAGTGTAACTCTGTGAGATGAATTCACACATCACAAAGCAGTTTCTCAGAAAGCTTTTCTAGTTTTATCTGAGGATATTTTCACCATAGGCTTCAATGCTCCAAATATCCTTGCAGATTCAAGAAAACAGTGTTAGCAAACTGATCCATGAAAGAAAGTGTAACTCTGTGAGATGAATTCACACATCACAAGCAGTTTCTCAGAAAGTTCTTTCTAGTTTTATCTGATATTTCCTTTTCACCATAGCCTCAATGTGCTCCAAATATCACTTGCAGATTCCAAGAACAGTGTTAGCAAACTGCTTCATGAAGAAAGTGTAACTCTGTGATGAATTCACACACAAAGCAGTTTCAGAAAGCTTCTTTCTAGTTTTATCTGAGGATATTTTTCACCATAGCCTCAATGCTCCAAATATCCTTTGCAGATTCCACAAAACAGTTAGCAAACTGCTTCATGAAGAAAAGTGTAACTCTGTGAGATGAATTCACATATCACAAAGAAGTTTCTCAGAAAGCTTCTAGTTTTATCTGAGGATATTTCCTTTGTCACCATAGCTTCAATGCTCCAAATATCATTGCAGATTCCACAAAACAGTGTTAGCAAACTGCTCCATGAAAAAGGTGTAACTCTGTGAGATGAATTCACACATCAAAGCAGTTTCTCAGAAAGCTTCTTTCAGTTTTATCTGAGGATATTTTTCACCATAGCTCAATGCTCCAAATATCCCATTGCAGATTCCAAGAAAACAGTGTTAGCAAACTGATCATGAAAGAAAGTAACTCTGTGAGATGAATTCACATCACAAGTTTCTCAGAAAGCTTTTCAGTTTTATCTGAGGATATTTTTCACCATAGGCTTCAATGCTCCAAATATCCTCAGATTCCAAAACAGTGTAGCAAACTGCTCCATGAAAGAAAGGTGTAACTGTGAGATGAATTCACATCAAAACAGTTTCTCAGAAAGCTTTTTCTAGTTTTATCTGAGGATATTTTTCACCATAGCCTCAATGCTCCAAATATCCTTTGCAGATTCCAGAAAACAGTGTTAGCAAACTGCTCATGAAAAAGTGTAACTCTGTGAGATGAATTCACATCACAAAGAAGTTTCTCAGAAAGCTTCTTTCAGTTTTATCTGAGGATATTTCCTTTGTCACCATAGGCTTCAATGCATCCAAAATATCCTTCTCAGATTCCACAAAACAGTGTTAGCAAACTGCTCCATGAAAAAGGTGTAACTCTGTGAGATGAATTCACACATCACAAAGCAGTTTCTCAGAAAGCTTCTTTCTAGTTTTATCTGAGGATATTTCTTTTCACCATAGGCTTCAATGCATCCAAATATCACTTGCAGATTCCAAAACAGTGTTAGCAAACTTCATGAAGAAAGTGTAACTCTGTGAGATGAATTCACACATCACAAAGAAGTTTCTCAGAAAGCTTCTTTCTAGTTTTATCTGAGGATATTTCCTTTTCACCATAGCTTCAATGCTCCAAATATCCTTCTCAGATTCCACAAAACAGTGTTAGCAAACTTCATGAAAAAGGTGTAACTCTGTGAGATGAATTCACACATCACAGCAGTTTCTCAGAAAGCTTCTTTCTAGTTTTTATCTGAGGATATTTTGTCACCATAGGCTTCAATGCTCCAAATATCCTTTGCAGATTCCAAGAAACAGTGTTAGCAAACTGATCAATGAAAGAAAGTGTAACTCTGTGAGATGAATTCACACATCACAAGCAGTTTCTCAGAAAGCTTCTTTAGTTTTTTATCTGAGGATATTTCCTTTTCACCATAGCTCAATGCTCCAAATATCACTTTGCAGATTCCAAAACAGTGTTAGCAAACTCCATGAAGAAAGTGTAACTCTGTGATGAATTCACACATCACAAGCAGTTTCTCAGAAAGCTTCTTTCTTTTTATCTGAGGATATTTTTCACCATAGCTTCAATGCTCAAATATCCTTCTCAGATTCCACAAAACAGTTAGCAAACTTCATGAAAAAGGTGTAACTCTGAGATGAATTCACATCACAAAGCAGTTTCTCAGAAAGCTTCTTTCTAGTTTTTATCTGAGGATATTTTGTCACCATAGGCTTCAATGCACTCCCAAATATCCTTGCAGATTCAAGAAAACAGTGTTAGCAAACTGCTCATGAAGAAAAGTGTAACTCTGTGAGATGAATTCACACATCACAAGCAGTTTCTCAGAAAGCTTCTTTAGTTTTTTATCTGAGATATTTCCTTTTCACCATAGCTCAATGTGCTCCAAATATCCTTGCAGATTCCAGAAAACAGTGTTAGCAAACTGTTCCATGAAAAGAAGTGTAACTCTGTGAGATGAATTCACACATCACAAAGCAGTTTCTCAGAAAGCTTCTTCTAGTTTTTATCTGAGGATATTTTTCACCATAGGCCTCAATGCTCCAAATATCCTTTGCAGATTCCAAAACAGTGTTAGCAAACTTCATGAAAAGAAAGGTGTAACTGTGAGATGAATTCACACATCACAAGCAGTTTCTCAGAAAGCTTCTTTCTAGTTTTATCTGAGGATATTTCCTTTTCACCATAGGCTTCAATGCTCCAAATATCCTTCTCAGATTCCACAAAACAGTGTTAGCAAACTGCTCATGAAAAAAGTGTAACTCTGTGAGATGAATTCACATCACAAAGCAGTTTCTCAGAAAGCTTCTTTCTAGTTTTATCTGAGGATATTTCCTTTTCACCATAGCCTCAATGCTCCAAATATCACTTTGCAGATTCAAGAAAACAGTGTTAGCAAACTGATCATGAAAAGAAAGTAACTCTGTGAGATGAATTCACATCACAAAGCAGTTTCTCAGAAAGCTTCTTTCCAGTTTTTATCTGAGGATATTTTTCACCATAGCTTCAATGTGCTCCAAATATCACTTTGCAGATTCCAAGAACAGTGTTAGCAAACTGCTTCATGAAGAAAGGTGTAACTCTGTGAGATGAATTCACATCACAAAGTTTCTCAGAAAGCTTCTTTCAGTTTTATCTGAGGATATTTCCTTTGTCACCATAGCTTCAATGCTCCAAATATCCTTCTCAGATTCCAAAACAGTTAGCAAACTGCTCCATGAAAAAGTGTAACTCTGTGAGATGAATTCACACATCACAAAGCAGTTTCTCAGAAAGCTTCTTTCAGTTTTATCTGAGGATATTTTTCACCATAGGCTTCAATGCTCCAAATATCACTTGCAGATTCCACAAAACAGTTAGCAAACTGCTTCATGAAGAAAGGTGTAACTCTGTGAGATGAATTCACATCACAAGAAGTTTCTCAGAAAGCTTCTTCTAGTTTTTATCTGAGGATATTTCCTTTTCACCATAGCCTCAATGCTCCAAATATCCTTTGCAGATTCCAAAACAGTGTAGCAAACTGCTCATGAAGAAAGTGTAACTCTGTGAGATGAATTCACACATCACAAAGCAGTTTCTCAGAAAGCTTCTTTCTTTTTTATCTGAGGATATTTCCTTTTCACCATAGGCTTCAATGATCCAAATATCATTGCAGATTCCAAAACAGTGTTAGCAAACTGCTCCATGAAAAAGTGTAACTCTGTGATGAATTCACACATCACAAAGCAGTTTCTCAGAAAGCTTCTTTCTTTTTTATCTGAGGATATTTTTCACCATAGGCTTCAATGCATCCAAATATCCTTTGCAGATTCAAGAAAACAGTGTTAGCAAACTGCTCATGAAAAGAAAGTGTAACTCTGTGAGATGAATTCACATCACAAGCAGTTTCTCAGAAAGCTTCTTTCTAGTTTTTATCTGAGGATATTTTTCACCATAGGCTTCAATGCTCCAAATATCTTGCAGATTCCACAAAACAGTGTAAAACTGCTCCATGAAAAAGGTGTAACTCTGTGAGATGAATTCACACATCACAGTTTCTCAGAAAGCTTCTTCTAGTTTTTATCTGAGGATATTTCCTTTTCACCATAGCCTCAATGCTCCAAATATCTTGCAGATTCCAAAACAGTGTTAGCAAACTTCATGAAGAAAGTGTAACTCTGTGAGATGAATTCACATATCACAAAGAAGTTTCTCAGAAAGTTTCTTTCTAGTTTTTATCTGAGGATATTTCCTTTTCACCATAGCTTCAATGCATCCAAATATCCTTCTCAGATTCCAAAACAGTGTTAGCAAACTGCTCCATGAAAAAGGTGTAACTCTGTGAGATGAATTCACACATCACAAAGCAGTTTCTCAGAAAGCTTCTTTCTAGTTTTTATCTGAGGATATTTCCTTTTCACCATAGCTTCAATGCTCCAAATATCCTTGCAGATTCAAGAAAACAGTGTTAGCAAACTCCATGAAAGAAAGGTAACTCTGTGAGATGAATTCACACATCACAAGCAGTTTCTCAGAAAGCTTCTTTCCAGTTTTTATCTGAGGATATTTCCTTCACCATAGGCTTCAATGCCCCAAATATCCTTTGCAGATTCCAAGAAAACAGTGTTAGCAAACTGCTTCATGAAAAGAAAGTGTAACTCTGTGAGATGAATTCACATCACAGCAGTTTCTCAGAAAGCTTTTCTAGTTTTTATCTGAGGATATTTCCTTTTCACCATAGCTTCAATGCTCCAAATATCCTTTGCAGATTCCACAAAACAGTGTTAGCAAACTGCTCCATGAAAGAAGTGTAACTCTGTGAGATGAATTCACATCACAGCAGTTTCTCAGAAAGCTTCTTTCTAGTTTTTATCTGAGGATATTTCCTTTGTCACCATAGGCTTCAATGATCCAAAATATCATTGCAGATTCAAGAAAACAGTGTTAGCAAACTGCTCAATGAAAAGAAGTGTAACTCTGTGAGTTGAATTCACATCACAAGCAGTTTCTCAGAAAGCTTCTTTCCAGTTTTTATCTGAGGATATTTTTTCACCATAGCCTCAATGCGCTCCCAAATATCCTTTGCAGATTCCAAAACAGTGTTAGCAAACTGCTCATGAAGAAAGTGTAACTCTGTGATGAATTCACATCACAAAGAAGTTTCTCAGAAAGCTTCTTTCTAGTTTTTATCTGAGGATATTTCCTTTTCACCATAGCCTCAATGCTCCAAATATCCTTTGCAGATTCCAAAACAGTGTTAGCAAACTGCTCAATGAAAAGAAAGGTAACTCTGTGAGATGAATTCACACATCAAAGCAGTTTCTCAGAAAGTTTCTTTCAGTTTTATCTGAGGATATTTCCTTTGTCACCATACTTCAATGATCCAAAATATCATTGCAGATTCCAAGAAAACAGTTAGCAAACTGCTCCATGAAAAAGGTGTAACTCTGTGAGATGAATTCACACATCACAAAGCAGTTTCTCAGAAAGCTTCTTCTAGTTTTTATCTGAGGATATTTTTCACCATAGCTTCAATGCTCCAAATATCACTTTGCAGATTCAAGAAAACAGTTAGCAAACTGATCAATGAAAAGAAAGTGTAACTGTGAGTTGAATTCACATCAAAGCAGTTTCAGAAAGCTTCTTTCAGTTTTATCTGAGGATATTTCCTTTTCACCATAGCCTCAATGCTCCAAATATCCTTCTCAGATTCCAGAAAACAGTGTTAGCAAACTGCTCATGAAAGAAAGGTGTAACTCTGTGAGATGAATTCACACACAAAGCAGTTTCTCAGAAAGCTTCTTCTAGTTTTTATCTGAGGATATTTTTCACCATAGCCTCAATGCGCCCCAAATATCACTTTGCAGATTCAAAACAGTGTTAGCAAACTGCTCATGAAGAAAGTGTAACTCTGTGAGATGAATTCACACATCACAAAGCAGTTTCTCAGAAAGCTTCTTTCAGTTTTATCTGAGGATATTTCCTTTGTCACCATAGCCTCAATGCTCCAAATATCACTTGCAGATTCCACAAAACAGTGTTAGCAAACTGCTCCATGAAAAAGGTGTAACTGTGAGATGAATTCACACATCACAAAGCAGTTTCTCAGAAAGCTTCTTCTAGTTTTTATCTGAGGATATTTCCTTTGTCACCATAGCTTCAATGCACTCCAAATATCCCATTGCAGATTTCAAGAAAACTGTGTTAGCAAACTGATCAATGAAAGAAAGTGTAACTCTGTGAGTTGAATTCACATCACAATGCAGTTTCTCAGAAAGCTTTCTTTTTATCTGAGGATATTTCCTTTTCACCATAGCTTCAATGATCCAAATATCACTTTGCAGATTCCAGAAACAGTGTTAGCAAACTGCATGAAAAGAAGGTGTAACTCTGTGAGATGAATTCACATCACAAAGAAGTTTCTCAGAAAGTTTCTTTCAGTTTTTATCTGAGGATATTTCCTTCACCATAGGCTTCAATGCACTCCAAAATATCCTTGCAGATTCCACAAAACAGTGTTAGCAAACTGCTCCATGAAAAGTGTAACTCTGTGAGTTGAATTCACATCACAAAGCAGTTTCTCAGAAAGCTTCTTTCTAGTTTTTATCTGAGGATATTTCCTTTGTCACCATAGCCTCAATGCTCCAAATATCCTTGCAGATTCCAGAAAACTGTTAGCAAACTGCTCCATGAAAAGTGTAACTCTGAGATGAATTCACATCACAAGCAGTTTCTCAGAAAGCTTCTTTCCAGTTTTTATCTGAGGATATTTCCTTCACCATAGCTCAATGCACTCCAAATATCACTTGCAGATTCCACAAAACAGTTAGCAAACTGATCAATGAAAAGAAGTGTAACTCTGTGAGATGAATTCACATCACAAAGCAGTTTCTCAGAAAGCTTCTAGTTTTTATCTGAGGATATTTCCTTTTCACCATAGCCTCAATGCTCCAAATATCACTTGCAGATTCCATGAAACAGTGTTAGCAAACTGATCAATGAAAGAAGGTGTAACTCTGTGAGATGAATTCATCACAAAGCAGTTTCTCAGAAAGCTTTTCTAGTTTTTATCTGAGGATATTTCCTTTGTCACCATAGGCTTCAATGATCCAAATATCCTTGCAGATTCCAAGAACAGTGTTAGCAAACTGCTCCATGAAAAAGGTGTAACTCAGTGAGATGAATTCACACATCACAGCAGTTTCTCAGAAAGCTTCTTTCAGTTTTTATCTGAGGATATTTCCTTTTCACCATAGCTTCAATGCTCCAAATATCCTTGCAGATTCAAAACAGTGTTAGCAAACTGATCCATGAAAAGAATGTAACTCTGAGA
>JAKFHT010001940.1:0-21716 GCA_023783455.1 Erythrocebus patas | reverse complement strand
ACTGTTTGAGCCGGTGAAAACCGGTTTGAGCCGTCAAAACCGGTTTGAGCAGGTCAAAACCGTTTTGAGCTGGTCAAAACCGGTTTGAGCCGTCAAAACCGGTTTGAGCCAGTTTGAGCTGGTCAAAACCGGTTTGAGCTGGTCAAAACCGGTTTGAGCCGTCAAAACCGGTTTGAGCAGGTCAAAACCGTTTTGAGCTGGTCAAAACCGGTTTGAGCAGTCAAAACCGGTTTGAGCAGGTCAAAACCGTTTGAGTCCGGTTTGAGTCCGTTTGAGCCGGTCAAAACCGGTTTGAGCCGTCAAAACCGGTTTGAGCCAGTCAAAACAGGTTTGAGCCTGTCAAAACCGGTTTCAGCCGGTCTGGTTCAGTTTGAGCCGGTCTAGTCCGGTTTGAGCCGGTGAAAACCGGTTTGAGCCGTCAAAACCGGTTTGAGCCAGTCAAAACCGGTTTGAGCCGTGAAAACCGGTTTGAGCGGTTTGAGCTGGTGAAAACCGGTTTGAGCCAGTCAAAACCGGTTTGAGCCGTCAAAACCGGTTTGAGCTGGTCAAAACCGGTTTGAGCTGTTCAAAACCGGTTTCAGCCGGTCAAAACCGGTTTGAGCCGTCAAAACCGGTTTGAGCCGGTGAAAACCGGTTTGAGCCGTCAAAACCGGTTTGAGCCAGTCAAAACCGGTTTGAGCCGTCAAAACCGGTTTGAGCCGGTTTGAGCCAGTTTGAGCTGGTCAAAACCGGTTTGAGCCATTCAAAACCGGTGTGAGCCGGTCTAGTCCGGTTTGAGTCCGGTTTCAGCTGGTCAAAACCGGTTTGAGCCTGTTTGTTCGGTTTGAGTCCTTTTGAGCCAGTCAAAACAGGTTTGAGCCGGTCTGGTCCGGTTTGAGTCCGGTTTGAGCCGGTCAATACCGGTTTGAGCCGGTCTGGCCTGGTTTGAGTCCGGTTTGAGCTGGTGAAAACCGGTTTGAGTCTGGTTTGAGCTGGTCAAAACCGTTTGAGTCTGTTTGAGCCGGTCAAAACCGGTTTGAGCCGGTCTGGCCTGGTTTGATTTGGTCAAAACCCGTTTGAGTCCGGTTTGAGCTGGTCAAAACCGGTTTGAGCCGGTCTGGCCTGGATTGATCCGGTTTGAGCCGGTCCGGTCATGTTTTAGTCCGGTTTGAGCCAGTCAAAATTGGTGTGAGCCGGTTTGAGCTGGTCTGTTCCTGTTTGAGCCGGTCTGGTCCGGTTTGAGCCTGTCAAAACCGATTGAAACCGGTCTGGGCCGGTTTGAGTCCGGTTTCAGCCAGTCAAAACCGGTTTGAGCCGGTCTGGCCTGGTTTGATCTGGTCAAAACCCGTATGAGACCAGTTTGAGCCGGTGAAAACCGGTTTGAGATGTTCTGGTCCGGTTTGAGCCGGTTTGAGCCGTTCTGGTCTGGTGTGAGCCGGTTTGAGCTGGTCTGTTCCTGTTTGAGCCGGTCTGTTCCTGTTTGAGTCCGGTTTGAGCCGTTCAAAACCGGTTTGAGCCGGTCTGGTCCTGTTTGAGTCCAGTTTGAGCCAGTCAAAATCGATTGGAGACGGTCTGGCCTGGTTTGATCTGGTCAAAACCCGTATGAGTACGGTTTGAGCCGGTCAAAACCGGTTTGAGATGTTCTGGTCCTGTTTGAGTCCAGTTTGAGCCATTCAAAACCGGTGTGAGCGGGTCTAGTCCGGTTTGAGTCTGGTTTCAGCCGGTCAAAACCGGTTTGAGCCTGTTTGTTCCGGTTTGAGTCCTTTTTGAGCCAGTCAAAACAGGTTTGAGCCGGTCTGGTCCTGTTTGAGTCCGGTTTGAGCCAGTCAAAATCGATTGGAGACGGTCTGGCCTGGTTTGATCTGGTCAAAACCCGTATGAGTACGGTTTGAGCCGGTGAAAACCGGTTTGAGATGTTCTGGTCCGGTTTGAGCCGGTTTGAGCCGTTCTGGCCTGGTGTGAGCCGGTTTGAGCTGGTCTGGTCCGGTTTGAGCTGGTCTGGTCCGGTTTGAGCCAGTCAAAACGGTTTGAGCCGTTCAAAACCGGTTTGAGCCGGTCTAGTCCGGTTTGAGTCCGGTTTGAGTCAGTCAAAATCGATTGAGACGGTCTGGCCTGGTTTGATCTTGTCAAAACCCGTATGAGTACGGTTTGAGCCGGTGAAAACCGGTTTGAGATGTTCTGGTGCGGTTTGAGCCAGTTTGAGCCGGTCTGGTCTGGCTTGAGCCGGTTTGAGCCGGTCTGTTACTGTTTGAGCCGGTCTGTTCCTGTTTGAGTCCAGTTTGAGCCATTCAAAACCGGTGTGAGCCGGTCTAGTCCGGTTTGAGTCCGGTTTCAGCTGGTCAAAACCGGTTTGAGCCTGTTTGTTCCGGTTTGAGTCCTTTTTGAGCCAGTCAAAACAGGTTTGAGCCGGTCTGGTCCGGTTTGAGTCCGGTTTGAGCCAGTCAAAAGGGGTTTGACCCGGTCTGGCCTGGTTTGAGTCCGGTTTGTGCAGGTCAAAACCGTTTTGAGCTGGTCTGGTCCGGATAAATACGGTCAAAACCGGTTTGAGTCTGTTTGAGCCGGTCAAAACCGGTTTGAGACGGTCTGGTCGGGTTTGAGTCCAGTTTGAGCCGGTCATAATTGTTTTGAGCTGGTCTGGCCTGGTTTGATTTGGTCAAAACCCGTTTGAGTCCGGTTTGAGCTGGTCAAAACCGTTTTGAGCTGGTCTGGTCCGGATAAATACAGTCAAAACCGGTTTGAGTCTGTTTGAGCCGGTCAAAACCGGTTTGAGCCGGTCTGGTCGGGTTTGAGTCCTTTTTGAGCCAGTCAAAACAGGTTTGAGCCGGTCTGGTCCGGTTTGAGTCCGGTTTGAGCCGGTCAAAACCGGTTTGAGCCGGTCTGGCCTGGTTTGAGTCCAGTTTGAGCAGGTCAAAACCGTTTTGAGCTGGTCTGGTCCGGATAAATACGGTCAAAACCGGTTTGAGTCTGTTTGAGCCGGTCAAAACCGGTTTGAGCCGGTCTGGTCGGGTTTGAGTCCAGTTTGAGCCGGTCAAAATTGGTTTGAGCCGGTCTGGCCTGGTTTGATTTGGTCAAAACCCGTTTGAGTCCGGTTTGAGCTGGTCAAAACCGGTTTGAGCCGGTCTGGCCTGGATTGATCCGGTTTGAGCCGGTCCGTCATGTTTTAGTCCGGTTTGAGCCAGTCAAAACCGGTTTCAGCCGGTCTGGTTCAGTTTGAGCCGGTCTGGTCTGGTTTGAGCCAGTCAAAATCGATTGGAGACGGTCTGGCCTGGTTTGAGTCCGGTTTGAGCTGGTCAAAACCGGTTTGAGCCTGTCTGGCCTGGTTTGATCTGGTCAAAACCCGTATGAGAGCGGTTTGAGCCGGTGAAAACCGGTTTGAGATGTTCTGGTCCGGTTTGAGTCCGGTTTGAGCGGTCTGGTCTGGTTTGAGCCAGTTTGAGCTGGTCTGTTCCTGTTTGAGCCGGTCTGTTCCTGTTTGAGTCGGTTTGAGCCATTCAAAACCGGTTTGAGCCGGTCTAGTCCGGTTTGAGTCTGGTTTGAGCCAGTCAAAATCGGTTTGAGCCGTTCTGGCCTGGTTTGATCTGGTCAAAACCCGTATGAGTACGGTTTGAGCGGTGAAAACCGGTTTGAGCCGGTCTGGTCCTGTTTGAGTCCAGTTTGAGCCGGTCAAAATTGGTTTGAGCCGGTCTGGCCTGGTTTGATTTGGTCAAAACCCGTTTGAGTCCGGTTTGAGCCGGTCAAAACCAGTTTGAGCCGGTCTGGCCTGGATTGATCCGGTTTGAGCCGGTCCGGTCATGTTTTAGTCCGGTTTGAGCCAGTCAAAACCGGTTTCAGCCGGTCTGGTTCGGTTTGAGCCGGTCTGGTCCGGTTTGAGACTGTCAAAACCGATTGAAACCGGTCTGGGCCGGTTTGAGTCCGGTTTCAGCCGGTCAAAACCGGTCTGAGCCGGTCTGGCCTGGTTTGATCTGGTCAAAACCCGTATGAGACCAGTTTGAGCCGGTGAAAACTGGTTTGAGCCGGTCTGGTCCGGTTTGAGCCAGTCAAAACCGGTTTGAGATGTTCTGGTCTGGTTTGAGTCCGGTTTGAGTCTGGTTTGAGCTGGTCTCTTCCTGTTTGAGCCGGTCTGTTCCTGTTTGAGTCCGGTTTGAGCCGTTCAAAACCGGTTTGAGCTGGTCTGGTCCGGTTTGAGTCCTGTTTGAGCCAGTCAAAATCGATTGGAGAGGGTCTGGCCTGGTTTGATCTGGTGAAAACCCGTATGAGTCCGGTTTGAGCTGGTGAAAACCGGGTTGAGATGTTCTGGTCCTGATTGAGTCCAGTTTGAGCCATTCAAAACCGGTGTGAGCCGGTCTAGTCCGGTTTGAGTCCGGTTTGAGCCAGTCAAAATCGATTGGAGACGGTCTGGCCTGGTTTGATCTGGTCAAAACCCGTATGAGTACGGTTTGAGCCGTGAAAACCGGTTTGAGATGTTCTGGTCTGGTGTGAGCCGGTTTGAGCCAGTTTGAGCCGGTCTGGTCTGGCTTGAGCCGGTTTGAGCCGGTCTGTTACTGTTTGAGCCGGTCTGTTCCTGTTTGAGTCCAGTTTGAGCCATTCAAAACCGGTGTGAGCCGGTCTAGTCCGGTTTGAGTCCGGTTTCAGCCGGTCAAAACCGGTTTGAGCCTGTTTGTTCCGGTTTGAGTCCTTTTTGAGCCAGTCAAAACAGGTTTGAGCCGGTCTGGTCTGGTTTGAGTCCGGTTTGAGCCGGTCAAAACCAGTTTGAGCCGGTCTGGCCTGGTTTGAGTCCAGTTTGAGCAGGTCAAAACCGTTTTGAACTGGGCTGGTCCGGATAAATACGGTCAAAACCGGTTTGAGTCGGTTTGAGCTGGTCAAAACCGGTTTGAGCCGGTCTGGTCGGTTTGAGTCCAGTTTGAGCCGGTCAAAACCGGTTTGAGCCTGTCTGGCCTGGTTTGATTTGGTCAAAACCCGTTTGAGTCCGGTTTGAGCTGGTCAAAACCGGTTTGAGCCGGTCTGGCCTGGATTGATCCGGTTTGAGCCGGTCCGTCATGTTTTAGTCCGGTTTGAGCCAGTCAAAACCGGTTTCAGCCGGTCTGGTTCGGTTTGAGCGGTCTGGTCTGGTTTGAGCCTGTCAAAACCGATTGAAACCGGTCTGGGCCTGTTTGAGTCCGGTTTCAGCCAGTCAAAACCGGTTTGAGCCGGTCTGGCCTGGTTTGAGTCGGTTTGAGCTGGTCTCTTCCTGTTTGAGCCGGTCTGTTCCTGTTTGAGTCAGTTTGAGCCGGTCTGTTCCTGTTTGAGAACGGTTTGAGCCGGTCAAAACCGGTTTGAGTCCGGTTTGAGCGGTTTGAGCCGTTCTGGCCTGGTGTGAGCCGGTTTGAGCTGGTCTGTTCCTGTTTGAGCCGGTCTGGTCCGGTTTGAGCCGTGAAAACCGGTTTGAGCCAGTCAAAAGCGGTTTGAGCCGGTCTAGTCCGGTTTGAGTCCGGTTTGAGTCAGTCAAAATCGATTGGAGACGGTCTGGCCTGGTTTGATCTGGTCAAAACCCGTATGAGTACGGTTTGAGCCGGTGAAAACCGGTTTGAGATGTTCTGGTCCTGTTTGAGTCCAGTTTGAGCCAGTCAAAACCGGTCTGAGCCGGTCTGGTCGGTTTGAGCCGTTCTGGTCTGGTTTGAGCCGGTCTGTTACTGTTTGAGCCGGTCTGTTCCTGTTTGAGTCCAGTTTGAGCCATTCTGCCCTGGTGTGAGCCGGTCTGGTCCGTTTGAGTCCGGTTTGAGTCCGGTTTGAGCTGGTCAAAACCGGTTTGAGCCTGTTTGTTCCGGTTTGAGTCCTTTTGAGCCAGTCAAAACCGGTTTGAGTCTGTTTGAGCCGGTTTGAGCCGTCAAAACCGGTTTGAGCCGGTCTGGTCCGTTTGAGTCCGGTTTGAGTCTGTTTGAGCCGGTCAAAACCGGTTTGAGCCGTCTGGCCTGGTTTGATCTGGTCAAAACCCGTTTGAGTCCGGTTTGAGCTGGTCAAAACCGGTTTGAGCCGGTCTGGCCTGGATTGATCCGGTTTGAGCCGGTCAAAACCGGTTTGAGTCCGTTTGAGCCAGTCAAAACCGGTTTCAGCCGGTCTGGTTCGGTTTGAGCCGGTCTAGTCCGGTTTGAGCCTGTCAAAACCGATTGAAACCGGTCTGGGCCGGTTTGAGTCCGGTTTCAGCCAGTCAAAACCGGTTTGAGCGGTCTGGCCTGGTTTGATCTGGTCAAAACCCGTATGAGACCGGTTTGAGCCGGTGAAAACCGGTTTGAGATGTTCTGGTCGGTTTGAGCGGTTTGAGCCGTTCTGGTCTGGTGTGAGCCGGTTTGAGCTGGTCTGTTCCTGTTTGAGCCGGTCTGTTCCTGTTTGAGTCCGGTTTGAGCTGTCAAAACCGGTTTGAGCCGGTCTAGTCCGGTTTGAGTCTGTTTGAGCCGGTTTGAGCTGTCAAAACCGGTTTGAGCCGGTCTGGTCCGGTTTGAGTCCGGTTTGAGCCGGTCAAAACCGGTTTGAGATGTTCTGGTCCGTTTGAGTCCGGTTTGAGCGGTCTGGTCTGGTGTGAGCCGGTTTGAGCTGGTCTGTTACTGTTTGAGCCGGTCTGTTCCTGTTTGAGTCCGTTTGAGCCAGTCAAAACCGGTTTGAGCCGGTCTAGTCCGGTTTGAGTCCGTTTGAGCCGGTCAAAACCGGTTTGAGCGGTCAAAACCGGTCTGAGCCGGTCTGGTCTGGTTTGAGCCAGTCAAAACAGGTTTGAGCCGGTTTGAGCTGGTCAAAACCGGTTTGAGTCCGTTTGAGCCGGTCTGGCCTGGATTGATCCGGTTTGAGCCGGTCTGGTCTGGTTTGAGTCCGGTTTGAGCAGGTCAAAACCGTTTTGAGCTGGTCTGGTCCGGTTTGAGTCCGGTTTGAGTCGGTTTGAGCCTGTCAAAACCGGTTTGAGCGGTCTGGTCGGTTTGAGTCCAGTTTGAGCCAGTCAAAACCGGTTTGAGCCGGTCTGGCCTGGTTTGATCTGGTCAAAACCCGTATGAGACCGGTTTGAGCCGTGAAAACCGGTTTGAGATGTTCTGGTCTGGTTTGAGCCAGTTTGAGCGGTCTGGTCTGGTGTGAGCCGGTTTGAGCCGGTCTGTTCCTGTTTGAGCCGGTCTGGTCTGGTTTGAGCCGGTCAAAACCGGTTTGAGCCGGTCTAGTCCGGTTTGAGTCCGTTTGAGCCAGTCAAAACCGTTTGAGTCCGTTTGAGCCGGTCTGGCCTGGTTTGATCTGGTCAAAACCCGTATGAGTCCGGTTTGAGCCGGTGAAAACCGGTTTGAGATGTTCTGGTCCGGTTTGAGCCAGTTTGAGCCGGTCTGGTCTGGTTTGAGTCCGGTTTGAGTCTGTTTGAGCTGGTCTGTTACTGTTTGAGCCGGTCTGTTCCTGTTTGAGTCCAGTTTGAGCCATTCAAAACCGGTTTGAGCCGGTCTAGTCCGGTTTGAGTCCGGTTTGAGCCTGTCAAAACCGATTGAAACCGGTCTGGGCCTGTTTGAGTCGGTTTGAGCGGTCTGGTCTGGTTTGAGCCAGTCAAAACAGGTTTGAGCCGGTCTGGTCCGGTTTGAGTCGGTTTGAGCCGTGAAAACCGGTTTGAGCCGGTCTGGTCCTGGTTTGAGTCCGGTTTGAGCAGGTCAAAACCGGTTTGAGCTGGTCTGGCCTGGTTTGATCTGGTCAAAACCGGTTTGAGTCTGTTTGAGCCGGTCAAAACCGGTTTGAGCCTGTCTGGTCGGGTTTGAGTCCAGTTTGAGCCGGTCAAAACCGGTTTGAGCCGGTCTGGTCCGGTTTGAGCTGGTCTGGCCTGGTTTGATCTGGTCAAAACCGTTTGAGTCCGGTTTGAGCTGGTCAAAACCGTTTGAGCCGGTCTGGCCTGGATTGATCCGGTTTGAGCCGGTCCGTCATGTTTTAGTCCGGTTTGAGCAGGTCAAAACCGTTTGAGCCGGTCTGGTTCGGTTTGAGCGGTCTGGTCCGGTTTGAGCCGGTCAAAACCGTTTGAGATGTTCTGGTCCGGTTTGAGTCCGGTTTGAGCCAGTCAAAATCGATTGGAGACGGTCTGGCCTGGTTTGATCTGGTCAAAACCCGTATGAGTACGGTTTGAGCCGGTGAAAACCGGTTTCAGATGTTCTGGTCCGGTTTGAGCCGGTTTGAGCCAGTTTGAGCTGGTCTGGTCTGGTTTGAGCCAGTTTGAGCTGGTCTGTTCCTGTTTGAGCCGGTCTGGTCCGGTTTGAGCCAGTTTGAGCCGTTCAAAACCGGTTTGAGCCGGTCTAGTCCGGTTTGAGTCCAGTTTGAGCCAGTCAAAACCGGTTTGAGCCGGTTTGAGCTGGTCTGGCCTGGTTTGATCTGGTCAAAACCCGTATGAGTACGGTTTGAGCCGGTGAAAACCGGTTTGAGATGTTCTGGTCCTGTTTGAGTCCAGTTTGAGCCGGTCTGGTCCGGTTTGAGCCGTGAAAACCGGTTTGAGCAGGTCAAAACCGGTTTGAGCGGTTTGAGCTGGTCTGGTCCGGATAAATCTGGTCAAAACCCGTTTGAGTCGGTTTGAGCCAGTCAAAACCGGTTTGAGCCTGTCTGGTCGGGTTTGAGTCCAGTTTGAGCCGGTCAAAATTGGTTTGAGCCGGTCTGGCCTGGTTTGATCTGGTCAAAACCCGTTTGAGTCCGGTTTGAGCCGTGAAAACCGGTTTGAGTCCGGTTTGAGCAGTCTGGCCTGGATTGATCCGGTTTGAGCCGGTCTGGTCTGGTTTGAGTCCGGTTTGAGCTGGTCTGGTCCGGTTTGAGCTGGTCTGTTCCTGTTTGAGCGGTCTGGTCCGGTTTGAGCCGTCAAAACCGGTTTGAGCCGGTCTGGTCCGTTTGAGTCCGGTTTGAGCCAGTCAAAATCGATTGAGACGGTCTGGCCTGGTTTGATCTGGTCAAAACCCGTATGAGACCGGTTTGAGCCGTGAAAACCGGTTTGAGATGTTCTGGTCCGGTTTGAGCCAGTTTGAGCCGGTCTGGTCTGGTTTGAGCCGGTTTGAGCTGGTCTGTTACTGTTTGAGCCGGTCTGTTCCTGTTTGAGTCGGTTTGAGTCCGTTTGAGCCGGTCAAAACCGATTGAAACCGGTCTGGGCCGGTTTGAGTCGGTTTGAGCGGTTTGAGCTGGTCAAAACCGGTTTGAGTCTGGTTTGAGCCGGTTTGAGCGGTTTGAGCTGGTCAAAACCGGTTTGAGCCGGTCTGGTCCGTTTGAGTCCGGTTTGAGTCTGTTTGAGCCGGTCTGGTCCTGGTTTGAGTCCGTTTGAGCCGGTCTGGTCCGTTTGAGTCCGGTTTGAGCCGGTTTGAGCTGTCAAAACCGGTTTGAGTCCGGTTTGAGCAGGTCAAAACCGTTTTGAGCTGGTCTGGTCCGGTTTGAGCCAGTCAAAACCGGTTTGAGATGTTCTGGTCCGGTTTGAGCGGTCAAAACCGGTTTGAGCCGGTCTGGTCCGGTTTGAGCGGTCTGGTCGGTTTGAGTCCTTTTGAGCCAGTCAAAACAGGTTTGAGCGGTCTGGTCCGGTTTGAGCGGTCTGGTCTGGTTTGAGCCGGTCAAAACCGGTTTGAGCCGGTCTGGCCTGGTTTGAGTCCCGTTTGAGCTGGTCAAAACCGTTTTGAGCTGGTCTGGTCCGGATAAATACGGTCAAAACCGGTTTGAGTCTGTTTGAGCCGGTCAAAACCGGTTTGAGCCGGTCTGGTCGGGTTTGAGTCCAGTTTGAGCCGGTCAAAATTGGTTTGAGCCGGTCTGGTCCGGTTTGAGTCTGTTTGAGCGGTCTGGCCTGGATTGATCCGGTTTGAGCCGGTCCGGTCATGTTTTAGTCCGGTTTGAGCCGGTCAAAACCGGTTTCAGCCGGTCTGGTTCAGTTTGAGCCGGTCTGGTCTGGTTTGAGTCCTTTTGAGCCAGTCAAAATCGATTGGAGACGGTCTGGCCTGGTTGGAGTCCGGTTTCAGCCGGTCAAAACCGGTTTGAGCCCGTCTGGCCTGGTTTGATCTGGTCAAAACCCGTATGAGACCGGTTTGAGCCGGTGAAAACCGGTTTGACATGTTCTGGTCCGGTTTGAGCCGGTTTGAGACGTTCTGGTATGGTGTGAGCCGGTTTGAGCTGGTCTGTTCCTGTTTGAGCCGGTCTGTTCCTGTTTGAGTCCGGTTTGAGCCATTCAAAACCGGTTTGAGCCGGTCTAGTCCGGTTTGAGTCTGGTTTGAGCCAGTCAAAATCGATTGGAGACGTTCTGGCCTGGTTTGATCTGGTCAAAACCCGTATGAGTACGGTTTGAGCCGGTGAAAACCGGTTTGAGCCGGTCTGGTCGTGTTTGAGTCCAGTTTGAGCCGGTCAACATTGGTTTGAGCCGGTCTGGCCTGGTTTGATTTGGTCAAAACCCGTTTGAGTCCGGTTTGAGCTGGTCAAAACCGGTTTGAGCCGGTCTGGCCTGGATTGATCCGGTTTGAGCCGGTCCGGTCATGTTTTAGTCCGGTTTGAGCCAGTCAAAACCGGTTTCAGCCGGTCTGGTTCGGTTTGAGCCGGTCTGGTCCGGTTTGAGCCTGTCAAAACCGATTGAAACCGGTCTGGGCCGGTTTGAGTCCGGTTTCAGCCGGTCAAAACCGGTCTGAGCCGGTCTGGCCTGGTTTGATCTGGTCAAAACCCGTATGAGACCGCTTTGAGCCAGTGAAAACGGTTTGAGATGTTCTGGTCCGGTGTGATCCGGTTTGAGCCGTTCTGCTCTGGTGTGAGCCGGTTTGAGCTGGTCTCTTCCTGTTTGAGCCGGTCTGTTCCTGTTTGAGTCCGGTTTGAGCCGTTCAAAACCGGTTTGAGCTGGTCTGGTCCGGTTTGAGTCCTGTTTGAGCCAGTCAAAACCGGTTTGAGCCGGTCTGGTCCGGTTTGAGCTGGTGAAAACCGGTTTGAGCCGTGAAAACCGGTTTGAGCTGGTGAAAACCGGGTTGAGATGTTCTGGTCCTGATTGAGTCCAGTTTGAGCCATTCAAAACCGGTGTGAGCCGGTCTAGTCCGGTTTGAGTCCGGTTTGAGCCAGTCAAAATCGATTGGAGACGGTCTGGCCTGGTTTGATCTGGTCAAAACCCGTATGAGTACGGTTTGAGCCGGTGAAAACCGGTTTGAGATGTTCTGGTCTGGTTTGAGCCGGTTTGAGCCAGTTTGAGCCGGTCTGGTCTGGCTTGAGCCGGTTTGAGCCGGTCTGTTACTGTTTGAGCCGGTCTGTTCCTGTTTGAGTCCAGTTTGAGCCATTCAAAACCGGTGTGAGCCGGTCTAGTCCGGTTTGAGTCCGTTTCAGCCGGTCAAAACCGGTTTGAGCCTGTTTGTTCCGGTTTGAGTCCTTTTGAGCCAGTCAAAACAGGTTTGAGCCGGTCTGGTCTGGTTTGAGTCCGGTTTGAGCCGGTCAAAACCAGTTTGAGCCGGTCTGGCCTGGTTTGAGTCCAGTTTGAGCAGGTCAAAACCGTTTTGAGCTGGTCTGGTCCGATAAATACGGTCAAAACCGGTTTGAGTCTGTTTGAGCCGGTCAAAACCGGTTTGAGCCGGTCTGGTCCTGTTTGAGTCCAGTTTGAGCCGGTCAAAACCGTTTGAGTCTGTTTGAGCCGGTCTGGCCTGGTTTGATTTGGTCAAAACCGTTTGAGTCCGGTTTGAGTCCGGTTTGAGCTGGTCAAAACCGGTTTGAGCCGGTCTGGCCTGGATTGATCCGGTTTGAGCCGGTCCGGTCATGTTTTAGTCCGGTTTGAGCCAGTCAAAACCGGTTTGAGCCGGTCTGGTCCGGTTTGAGCGGTCTGGTCTGGTTTGAGCCTGTCAAAACCGATTGAAACCGGTCTGGGCCTGTTTGAGTCCGGTTTCAGCCAGTCAAAACCGGTTTGAGCCGGTCTGGCCTGGTTTGATCTGGTCAAAACCCGTATGAGACCGGTTTGAGCCGGTGAAAACCGGTTTGAGATGTTCTGGTCCGGTGTGAGCCGGTCTAGTCGGTTTGAGCCGGTTTGAGCTGGTCTCTTCCTGTTTGAGCCGGTCTGGTCCGGTTTGAGCCAGTTTGAGCCGGTCTGTTCCTGTTTGAGAACGGTTTGAGCCGTTCAAAAGCGGTTTGAGCCGGTTTGAGCCGTTCTGGTCTGGTTTGAGCCAGTTTGAGCTGGTCTGTTCCTGTTTGAGCCGGTCTGTTCCTGTTTGAGTCCGGTTTGAGCTGGTCAAAACCGGTTTGAGCCGGTCTAGTCCGGTTTGAGTCCGGTTTGAGCCAGTCAAAATCGATTGGAGACGGTCTGGCCTGGTTTGATCTGGTCAAAACCCGTATGAGTACGGTTTGAGCCGGTGAAAACCGGTTTGAGATGTTCTGGTCCGGTTTGAGTCCGGTTTGAGTCCGTTTGAGCCGGTCTGGTCCGTTTGAGCCGGTTTGAGCCAGTCTGTTACTGTTTGAGCCGGTCTGTTCCTGTTTGAGTCCAGTTTGAGCCATTCAAAACCGGTGTGAGCCGGTCTAGTCCGGTTTGAGTCCGTTTCAGCCGGTCAAAACCGGTTTGAGCCTGTTTGTTCCGGTTTGAGTCCTTTTGAGCCAGTCAAAACAGGTTTGAGCCGGTCTGGTCCGTTTGAGTCCGGTTTGAGCCGGTCAAAATTGGTTTGAGCGGTCTGGCCTGGTTTGAGTCCGGTTTGAGCAGGTCAAAACCGTTTTGAGCTGGTCTGGTCCGGATAAATACGGTCAAAACCGGTTTGAGTCTGTTTGAGCCGGTCAAAACCGGTTTGAGCCTGTCTGGTCGGGTTTGAGTCCTTTTTGAGCCAGTCAAAACAGGTTTGAGCCGGTCTGGTCCTGTTTGAGTCCGGTTTGAGCCGGTCAAAACCAGTTTGAGCCGGTCTGGCCTGGTTTGAGTCCAGTTTGAGCAGGTCAAAACCGTTTTGAGCTGGTCTGGTCCGGATAAATACGGTCAAAACCGGTTTGAGTCTGTTTGAGCCGGTCAAAACCGGTTTGAGCCTGTCTGGTCGGGTTTGAGTCCAGTTTGAGCCAGTCAAAAGCGGTTTGAGCCGGTCTGGTCCGGTTTGAGCGGTCTGGCCTGGTTTGATCTGGTCAAAATCGTATGAATACGGTTTGAGCCGGTGAAAACCGGTTTGAGGTGTTCTGGTCAGGTTTGAGCCAGTTTGAGCCGGTCTGGTCCGGCTTGAGCCGGTTTGAGCCAGTCTGTTACTGTTTGAGCCGGTCTGTTCCTGTTTGAGTCCATTTTGAGCCATTCAAAACCGGTGTGAGCCGGTCTAGTCCGGTTTGAATCCGGTTTCAGCTGGTCAAAACCGGTTTGAGCCTGTTTGTTCCGGTTTGAGTCCTTTTTGAGCCAGTCAAAACAGGTTTGAGCCGGTCTGGTCCGGTTTGAGTCCGGTTTGAGCCGGTCAAAACCGATTTGAGCCAGTCTGGCCTGGTTTGAGTCCAGTTTGAGCAGGTGAAAACCGTTTTGAACTGGGCTGGTCCAGATAAATACGGTCAAAACCGGTTTGAGTCTGTTTGAGCCGGTCAAAACCGGTTTGAGCCGGTCTGGCCTGGTTTGATTTGGTCAAAACCCGTTTGAGTCCGGTTTGAGCTGGTCAAAACCGGTTTGAGCCGGTCTGGCCTGGATTGATCCGGTTTGAGCCGGTCCGGTCATGTTTTAGTCCGGTTTGAGCCAGTCAAAACCGGTTTGAGCCGGTCTGGTCTGGTTTGAGCCGGTCTGGTCCGGTTTGAGCCTGTCAAAACCGATTGAAACCGGTCTGGGCCGGTTTGAGTCCGGTTTCAGCCAGTCAAAACCGGTTTGAGCCGGTCTGGCCTGGTTTGATCTGGTCAAAACCCGTATGAGACCAGTTTGAGCCGGTGAAAACCGGTTTGAGATGTTCTGGTCCGGTTTGAGCCGGTTTGAGCCGTTCTGGTCTGGTGTGAGCCGGTTTGAGCTGGTCTGTTCCTGTTTGAGCCGGTCTGTTCCTGTTTGAGTCGGTTTGAGCCGTTCAAAACCGGTTTGAGCCGGTCTGGTCCTGTTTGAGTCCAGTTTGAGCCAGTCAAAATCGATTGAGACGGTCTGGCCTGGTTTGATCTGGTCAAAACCGGTTTGAGTCTGTTTGAGCCGGTCAAAACCGGTTTGAGATGTTCTGGTCCTGTTTGAGTCCAGTTTGAGCCATTCAAAACCGGTGTGAGCCGGTCTAGTCCGGTTTGAGTCCGTTTCAGCCGGTCAAAACCGTTTGAGTCCGGTTTGAGCCTGTTTGTTCCGGTTTGAGTCCGGTTTGAGTCCTTTTGAGCCAGTCAAAACAGGTTTGAGCCGGTCTGGTCCTGTTTGAGTCCGGTTTGAGCCAGTCAAAATCGATTGGAGACGGTCTGGCCTGGTTTGATCTGGTCAAAACCCGTATGAGTACGGTTTGAGCCGGTGAAAACCGGTTTGAGATGTTCTGGTCGGTTTGAGTCTGGTTTGAGCCGGTTTGAGCCGTTCTGGTCTGGTGTGAGCGGTTTGAGCCGGTTTGAGCTGGTCTGTTCCTGTTTGAGCGGTCTGTTCCTGTTTGAGTCGGTTTGAGCCGTTCAAAACCGGTTTGAGCCGGTCTAGTCCGGTTTGAGTCCGGTTTGAGTCAGTCAAAATCGATTGGAGCGGTCTGGCCTGGTTTGATCTGGTCAAAACCCGTATGAGACCAGTTTGAGCCGGTGAAAACCGGTTTGAGATGTTCTGGTCGGTTTGAGCCAGTTTGAGCCGGTCTGGTCTGGCTTGAGCCGGTTTGAGCTGGTCTGTTACTGTTTGAGCCGGTCTGTTCCTGTTTGAGTCCAGTTTGAGCCATTCAAAACCGGTGTGAGCCGGTCTGGTCCGTTTGAGTCCGGTTTGAGCCAGTCAAAACCGGTTTGAGCCTGTTTGTTCCGGTTTGAGTCCTTTTTGAGCCAGTCAAAACAGGTTTGAGCCGGTCTGGTCCGGTTTGAGTCCGGTTTGAGCCAGTCAAAACAGGTTTGAGCCGGTCTGGCCTGGTTTGAGTCCGGTTTGAGCAGGTCAAAACCGTTTTGAGCTGGTCTGGTCCGGATAAATCTGGTCAAAACCCGTTTGAGTCGGTTTGAGCCGTCAAAACCGGTTTGAGCCTGTCTGGTCGGGTTTGAGTCCAGTTTGAGCCAGTCAAAATCGATTGGAGACGGTCTGGCCTGGTTTGATCTGGTCAAAACCCGTATGAGACCGGTTTGAGCCGGTGAAAACCGGTTTGAGATGTTCTGGTCCGGTTTGAGCCGGTTTGAGACGTTCTGGTATGGTGTGAGCCGGTTTGAGCTGGTCTGTTTCTTTTTGAGCCGGTCTGTTCCTGTTTGAGTCCGGTTTGAGCCGTTCAAAACCGGTTTGAGCCGGTCTAGTCCGGTTTGAGTCTGGTTTGAGCCAGTCAAAATCGATTGGAGACGTTCTGGCCTGGTTTGATCTAGTCAAAACACGTATGAGTACGGTTTGAGCCGGTGAAAACCGGTTTGAGCCGGTCTGGTCGGGTTTGAGTCCAGTTTGAGCCGGTCAAAATTGGTTTGAGCCAGTCTGGCCTGGTTTGATTTGGTCAAAACCCGTTTGAGTCCGGTTTGAGCTGGTCAAAACCGGTTTGAGCCGGTCTGGCCTGGATTGATCCGGTTTGAGCCGGTCCGGTCATGTTTTAGTCGGGTTTGAGCCAGTCAAAACCGGTTTCAGCCGGTCTGGTTCGGTTTGAGTCCGGTTTGAGTCTGGTTTCAGCCTGTCAAAACCGATTGAAACCGGTCTGGGCCTGTTTGAGTCCGGTTTCAGCCAGTCAAAACCGGTTTGAGCCGGTCTGGCCTGGTTTGATCTGGTCAAAACCCGTATGAGACCAGTTTGAGCCGGTGAAAACCGGTTTGAGATGTTCTGGTCCGGTTTGAGCCGGTTTGAACCGTTCTGGCCTGGTGCGAGCCAGTTTGAGCTGGTCTGTTCCTGTTTGAGCCGGTCTGTTCCTGTTTGAGAACGGTTTAAGCCGTTCAAAAGCGGTTTGAGCCGGTCTAGTCCGGTTTGAGTCCGGTTTGAGTCAGTCAAAATCGATTGGAGACGGTCTGGCCTGGTTTGATCTGGTCAAAACCCGTATGAGTACGGTTTGAGCCGGTGAAAACCGGTTTGAGATGTTCTGGTCCGGTTTGAGCCAGTTTGAGCCGGTCTGGTCCGGCTTGAGCCGGTTTGAGCCGGTCTGTTACTGTTTGAGCCGGTCTGTTCCTGTTTGAGTCCAGTTTGAGCCATTCAAAACCGGTGTGAGCCGGTCTAGTCCGGTTTGAGTCCGGTTTCAGCCGGTCAAAACCGGTTTGAGCCTGTTTGTTCCGGTTTGAGTCCTTTTTGAGCCAGTCAAAACAGGTTTGAGCCGGTCTGGTCCGTTTGAGTCCGGTTTGAGTCCGTTTGAGCCGGTCAAAGGGGTTTGAGCCGGTCTGGCCTGGTTTGAGTCCAGTTTGAGCAGGTCAAAACCGTTTTGAGCTGGTCTGGTCCGGATAAATACGGTCAAAACCGGTTTGAGTCTGTTTGAGCCGGTCAAAACCGGTTTGAGCCGGTCTGGTCGGGTTTGAGTCCTTTTTGAGCCAGTCAAAACAGGTTTGAGCCGGTCTGGTCCTGTTTGAGTCCGGTTTGAGCCGGTCAAAACCAGTTTGAGCCGGTCTGGCCTGGTTTGAGTCCAGTTTGAGCAGGTCAAAACCGTTTTGAGCTGGTCTGGTCCGGATAAATACGGTCAAAACCGGTTTGAGTCTGTTTGAGCCGGTCAAAACCGGTTTGAGCCTGTCTGGTCGGGTTTGAGTCCAGTTTGAGCCAGTCAAAATCGATTGGAGACGGTCTGGCCTGGTTTGATCTGGTCAAAAATCGTAT
This sequence comes from Erythrocebus patas, assembly GCA_023783455.1. Taxonomy (NCBI): domain Eukaryota; kingdom Metazoa; phylum Chordata; class Mammalia; order Primates; family Cercopithecidae; genus Erythrocebus; species Erythrocebus patas. The sequence goes on along the minus strand of JAKFHT010001940.1, from coordinate 4,954 downwards.
GAATACGGTTTGAGCCGGTGAAAACCGGTTTGAGGTGTTCTGGTCAGGTTTGAGCCAGTTTGAGCTGGTCTGTTCTGGCTTGAGCCGGTTTGAGCCAGTCTGTTACTGTTTGAGCCGGTCTGTTCCTGTTTGAGTCCATTTTGAGCCATTCAAAACCGGTGTGAGCCGGTCTAGTCCGGTTTGAGTCGGTTTGAGCGGTTTGAGCTGGTGAAAACCGGTTTGAGCCGGTCTAGTCCGTTTGAGTCCGGTTTGAGTCCTTTTTGAGCCAGTCAAAACAGGTTTGAGCCGGTCTGGTCCGGTTTGAGTCCGGTTTGAGCCGGTCAAAAGGGGTTTGAGCCGGTCTGGCCTGGTTTGAGTCCGGTTTGAGCAGGTCAAAACCGTTTTGAGCTGGTCTGGTCCGGATAAATACGGTCAAAACCGGTTTGAGTCTGTTTGAGCCGGTCAAAACCGGTTTGAGCCGGTCTGGTCGGGTTTGAGTCCTTTTTGAGCCAGTCAAAACAGGTTTGAGCCGGTCTGGTCCTGTTTGAGTCCGGTTTGAGCCGGTCAAAACCAGTTTGAGCCGGTCTGGCCTGGTTTGAGTCCAGTTTGAGCAGGTCAAAACCGTTTTGAGCTGGTCTGGTCCGATAAATACGGTCAAAACCGGTTTGAGTTCGTTTGAGCCGGTCAAAACCGGTTTGAGCCTGTCTGGTCGGGTTTGAGTCCAGTTTGAGCCAGTCAAAATCGATTGGAGACGGTCTGGCCTGGTTTGATCTGGTCAAAAATCGTATGAATACGGTTTGAGCCGGTGAAAACCGGTTTGAGGTGTTCTGGTCAGGTTTGAGCCAGTTTGAGCTGGTCTGTTCTGGCTTGAGCCGGTTTGAGCCAGTCTGTTACTGTTTGAGCCGGTCTGTTCCTGTTTGAGTCCATTTTGAGCCATTCAAAACCGGTGTGAGCCGGTCTAGTCCGGTTTGAATCCGGTTTCAGCTGGACAAATCCGATTTGAGCCTGTTTGTTCCGGTTTGAGTCCTTTTTGAGCCAGTCAAAACAGGTTTGAGCCGGTCTGGTCCGGTTTGAGTCCGGTTTGAGCCGGTCAAAACCGATTTGAGTCAGTCTGGCCTGGTTTGAGTCCAGTTTGAGCAGGTGAAAACCGTTTTGAACTGGGCTGGTCCGGATAAATACGGTCAAAAACGTTTGAGTCTGTTTGAGCCGGTGAAAACCGGTTTGAGCCTGTCTGGTCGGGTTTGAGTCCAGTTTGAGCCGGTCAAAATTGTTTTGAGCTGGTCTGGCCTGGTTTGATTTGGTCAAAACCCGTTTGAGTCCGGTTTGAGCTGGTCAAAACCGGTTTGAGCCGGTCTGGCCTGGATTGATCCTATTTGAGCCGGTCCGGTCATGTTTTAGTCCGGTTTGAGCCAGTCAAAAGCGGTTTCAGCCGGTCTGGTTCGCTTTGAGCCGGTCTGGTCTGGTTTGAGCCTGTCAAAACCAATTGAAACCGGTCTGGGCCTGTTTGAGTCCGGTTTCAGCCAGTCAAAACCGGTCTGAGCCGGTCTGGCCTGGTTTGATCTGGTCAAAACCCGTATGAGACCGGTTTGAGCCGGTGAAAACCGGTTTGAGATGTTCTGGTCCGGTGTGAGCCGGTTTGAGCCATTCTGCCCTGGTGTGAGCCGGTTTTAGCTGGTCTCTTCCTGTTTGAGCCGGTCTGTTCCTGTTTGAGTGCGGTTTGAGCCGTTCAAAACCGGTTTGAGCCGGTCTGGTCCGGTTTGAGTCCGGTTTGAGCCAGTCAAAATCGATTGGAGACGGTCTGGCCTGGTTTGATCTGGTCAAAACCCGTATGAGTACGGTTTGAGCCGGTGAAAACCGGTTTGAGATGTTCTGGTCCTGTTTGAGTCCAGTTTGAGCCATTCAAAACCGGTGTGAGCCAGTCTAGTCCGGTTTGAGTCCGGTTTCAGCCGGTCAAAACCGGTTTGAGCCTGTTTGTTCCGGTTTGAGTCCTTTTTGAGCCAGTCAAAACAGGTTTGAGCCTGTCTGGTGCGGTTTGAGTCCGGTTTGAGGCAGTCAAAATCGATTGGAGACGGTCTGGCCTGGTTTGATCTGGTCAAAACCCGTATGAGTACGGTTTGAGCCGGTGAAAACCGGTTTGAGATGTTCTGGTCTGGTTTGAGCCGGTTTGAGCCGTTCTGGCCTGGTGTGAGCCGGTTTGAGCTGGTCTGTTCCTGTTTGAGCCGGTCTGTTCCTGTTTGAGAACGGTTTGAGCCGTTCAAAACCAGTTTGAGCCGGTCTAGTCCGGTTTGAGTCCGGTTTGAGTCAGTCAAAATCGATTGGAGACGGTCTGGCCTGGTTTGATCTGGTCAAAACCCGTATGAGTACGGTTTGAGCCGGTGAAAACCGGTTTGAGCCGGTCTGGTCGGGTTTGAGTCCAGTTTGAGCCGGTCAAAATTGGTTTGAGCCGGTCTGGCCTGGTTTGATTTGGTCAAAACCCGTTTGAGTCCGGTTTGAGCTGGTCAAAACCGGTTTGAGCCGGTCTGGCCTGGATTGATCCGGTTTGAGCCGGTCCGGTCATGTTTTAGTCCGGTTTGAGCCAGTCAAAACCGGTTTCAGCCGGTCTGGTTCGCTTTGAGCCGGTCTGGTCTGGTTTGAGCCTGTCAAAACCAATTGAAACCGGTCTGGGCCTGTTTGAGTCCGGTTTCAGCCAGTCAAAACCGTTTGAGCCGGTCTGGCCTGGTTTGATCTGGTCAAAACCCGTATGAGACCGGTTTGAGCCGGTGAAAACCGGTTTGAGATGTTCTGGTCCGGTGTGAGCCGGTTTGAGCCATTCTGCTCTGGTGTGAGCCGGTTTGAGCCGGTCTGTTACTGTTTGAGCCGGTCTGTTCCTGTTTGAGTCCGGTTTGAGCTGGTCAAAACCGGTTTGAGCCGGTCTGGTCCGGTTTGAGTCCAGTTTGAGCCAGTCAAAATCGATTGGAGACGGTCTGGCCTGGTTTGATCTGGTCAAAACCCGTATGAGTACGGTTTGAGCCGGTGAAAACCGGTTTGAGATGTTCTGGTCCTGTTTGAGTCCAGTTTGAGCCATTCAAAACCGGTGTGAGCCGGTCTAGTCCGGTTTGAGTCCGGTTTCAGCCGGTCAAAACCGGTTTGAGCCTGTTTGTTCCGGTTTGAGTCCTTTTTGAGCCAGTCAAAACAGGTTTGAGCCTGTCTGGTGCGGTTTGAGTCCGGTTTGAGCCAGTCAAAATCGATTGGAGACGGTCTGGCCTGGTTTGATCTGGTCAAAACCCGTATGAGTACGGTTTGAGCCGGTGAAAACCGGTTTGAGATGTTCTGGTCCGGTTTGAGCCGGTTTGAGCCGTTCTGGCCTGGTGTGAGCCGGTTTGAGCTGGTCTGTTCCTGTTTGAGCCGGTCTGTTCCTGTTTGAGTCCGGTTTGAGCTGTCAAAACCGGTTTGAGCCGGTCTAGTCCGGTTTGAGTCCGGTTTGAGCCAGTCAAAACCGGTTTGAGCCGGTTTGAGCCGTGAAAACCGGTTTGAGCCGGTCTGGTCGGGTTTGAGTCCAGTTTGAGCCGGTCAAAATTGGTTTGAGCCGGTCTGGCCTGGTTTGATTTGGTCAAAACCCGTTTGAGTCCGGTTTGAGCTGGTCAAAACCGGTTTGAGCCGGTCTGGCCTGGATTGATCCGGTTTGAGCCGGTCCGTCATGTTTTAGTCGGTTTGAGTCCGGTTTGAGCCAGTCAAAACCGGTTTGAGCCGGTCTGGTTCGGTTTGAGCCGGTCTGGTCCGGTTTGAGCCGGTCAAAACCGTTTGAGCCGGTTTGAGCCGGTCTGGCCTGGTTTGAGTCCGGTTTCAGCCAGTCAAAACCGGTCTGAGACGGTCTGGCCTGGTTTGATCTGGTCAAAACCCGTATGAGACCGGTTTGAGCCGGTGAAAACCGGTTTGAGATGTTCTGGTCCGGTTTGAGCGGTTTGAGCTGGTCTGTTTCTTTTGAGCCGGTCTGTTCCTGTTTGAGTCCGGTTTGAGCCATTCAAAACCGGTTTGAGCCGGTCTAGTCCGGTTTGAGTCGGTTTGAGCTGGTCAAAACCGGTTTGAGCCGGTCTGGCCTGGTTTGATCTGGTCAAAACCCGTATGAGTACGGTTTGAGCCGGTGAAAACCGGTTTGAGCCGGTCTGGTCGGGTTTGAGTCCAGTTTGAGCCGGTCAAAATTGGTTTGAGCCGGTCTGGCCTGGTTTGATTTGGTCAAAACCCGTTTGAGTCCGGTTTGAGCTGGTCAAAACCGGTTTGAGCCGGTCTGGCCTGGATTGATCCGGTTTGAGCCGGTCCGGTCATGTTTTAGTCCGGTTTGAGCCAGTCAAAACCGGTTTCAGCCGGTCTGGTTCGGTTTGAGCCGGTCTGGTCCGGTTTGAGCCTGTCAAAACCGATTGAAACCGGTCTGGGCCGGTTTGAGTCCGGTTTCAGCCGGTCAAAACCGGTCTGAGACGGTCTGGCCTGGTTTGATCTGGTCAAAACCCGTATGAGACCAGTTTGAGCCGGTGAAAACCGGTTTGAGATGTTCTGGTCCGGTGTGAGCCGGTTTGAGCCATTCTGCCCTGGTGTGAGCCGGTTTGAGCTGGTCTCTTCCTGTTTGAGCCGGTCTGTTCCTGTTTGAGTCCGGTTTGAGCCGTTCAAAACCGGTTTGAGCTGGTCTGGTCCGGTTTGAGTCCGGTTTGAGCCAGTCAAAATCGATTGGAGACGGTCTGGCCTGGTTTGATCTGGTCAAAACCCGTATGAGTACGGTTTGAGCCGGTGAAAACCGGTTTGAGATGTTCTGGTCCTGTTTGAGTCCAGTTTGAGCCATTCAAAACCGGTGTGAGCCGGTCTAGTCCGGTTTGATTCTGGTTTCAGCCGGTCAAAACCGGTTTGAGCCTGTTTGTTCCGGTTTGAGTCCTTTTTGAGCCAGTCAAAAGAGGTTTGAGCCGGTCTGGTCCGGTTTGAGTCCGGTTTGAGCCAGTCAAAATCGATT
>JAKFHT010001939.1:0-21746 GCA_023783455.1 Erythrocebus patas | reverse complement strand
TTCCTGTTTGAGTCGGTTTGAGCGGTCAAAACCGGTTTGAGTCCTTTTGAGCCAGTCAAAACCGGTTTGAGCCGGTCTAGTCGGTTTGAGCTGGTCTGGTCCGGATAAATATGGTCAAAACCGGTTTGAGTCCAGTTTGAGCCAGTCAAAACAGGTTTGAGCCGGTGAAAACCGGTTTGAGTCCTTTTGAGCCAGTCAAAACCGGTTTGAGTCTGTTTGAGCTGGTCAAAACCGGTTTGAGCAGTCAAAACCGGTTTGAGCAGTTTGAGCCGGTCAAAACCGTTTTGAGCTGGTCTGTTCCTGTTTGAGTCCGGTTTGAGTCCAGTTTGAGCTGGTCTGGCCTGGTTTGATCTGGTCAAAACCGTTTGAGCCGGTCTAGTCGGTTTGAGCCGTTCAAAACCGGTTTCAGCCGGTCTGTTCCTGTTTGAGCCAGTCAAAACAGGTTTGAGCCTGTCAAAACCGGTTTGAGTCCTTTTGAGCCAGTCAAAACCGGTTTGAGCGGTCTGGTCTGGTTTGAGCCGGTGAAAACCGGTTTGAGCAGTCAAAACCGGTTTGAGCAGTTTGAGCCGGTCAAAACCGGTTTGAGCCGTGAAAACCGGTTTGAGCCAGTCAAAACCGGTTTGAGCGGTCAAAACCGGTTTGAGCGGTCTGTTCCTGTTTGAGTCCAGTTTGAGCCAGTCAAAACAGGTTTGAGCTGGTCTGGTCCGGATAAATATGGTCAAAACCGGTTTGAGTCCAGTTTGAGCCAGTCAAAACAGGTTTGAGCCGGTGAAAACCGGTTTGAGTCCTTTTGAGCCAGTCAAAACCGGTTTGAGTCTGTTTGAGCTGGTCAAAACCGGTTTGAGCAGTCAAAACCGGTTTGAGCAGTTTGAGCCGGTCAAAACCGTTTTGAGCTGGTCTGTTCCTGTTTGAGTCGGTTTGAGCGGTGAAAACCGGTTTGAGTCCTTTTGAGCCAGTCAAAACCGGTTTGAGTCCAGTTTGAGCTGGTCTGGTCCGGATAAATATGGTCAAAACCGGTTTGAGTCCAGTTTGAGCCAGTCAAAACAGGTTTGAGCCGGTGAAAACCGGTTTGAGTCCTTTTGAGCCAGTCGAAACAGGTTTGAGCCTGTCAAAACCGGTTTGAGTCTGTTTGAGCTGGTCAAAACCGGTTTGAGCAGTCAAAACCGGTTTGAGCAGTTTGAGCCGGTCAAAACCGTTTTGAGCTGGTCTGTTCCTGTTTGAGTCGGTTTGAGCGGTGAAAACCGGTTTGAGCGGTCTGTTCCTGTTTGAGTCCAGTTTGAGCCGGTCTAGTCGGTTTGAGCTGGTCTGGTCCGGATAAATATGGTCAAAACCGGTTTGAGTCCAGTTTGAGCCAGTCAAAACAGGTTTGAGCCGGTGAAAACCGGTTTGAGTCCTTTTGAGCCAGTCGAAACAGGTTTGAGCCTGTCAAAACCGGTTTGAGTCTGTTTGAGCTGGTCAAAACCGGTTTGAGCAGTCAAAACCGGTTTGAGCAGTTTGAGCCGGTCAAAACCGTTTTGAGCTGGTCTGTTCCTGTTTGAGTCCGTTTGAGCCGGTCCAGTCATATTTTAGTCCGGTTTGAGCCAGTTTGAGCCGGTCTAGTCGGTTTGAGCTGGTCAAAACCGGTTTGAGCGGTCTGTTCCTGTTTGAGCCGGTCTGTTCCTGTTTGAGTCCGGTTTGAGCCGTTCAAAACCGGTTTGAGCCGGTCTAGTCCGGTTTGAGTCCATTTTGAGCCAGTCAAAATCGATTGGAGACGGTCTGGCCTGCTTTGATCTGGTCAAAACCCGTATGAGTACGGTTTGAGCCGGTGAAAGCCGGTTTGAGTTGTTCTGGTCAGGTTTGAGGCAGTTTGAGCCGGTCTGGTCTGGCTTGAGCCGGTTTGAGCCGGTCTGTTACTGTTTGAGCCGGTCTGTTCCTGTTTGAGTCCAGTTTGAGCCATTCAAAACCGGTGTGAGCTGGTCTAGTCCGGTTTGAGTCCGGTTTCAGCTGGTCAAAACCGGTTTGAGCCTGTTTGTTCCGGTTTGAGTCCTTTTGAGCCAGTCGAAACAGGTTTGAGCTGGTCTGGTCCGGTTTGAGTCCGGTTTGAGCCGGTCAAAACCGGTTTGAGCCGGTCTGGCCTGGTTTGAGTCCGGTTTGAGCAGGTCAAAACCGTTTTGAGCTGGTGTGGTCCGGATAAATATGGTCAAAACCGGTTTGAGTCTGTTTGAGCCGGTCAAAACCGGTTTCAGCCGGTCTGGCCTGGTTTGAGTCCGGTTTGAGCAGGTCAAAACCGTTTTGAGCTGGTGTGGTCCGGATAAATATGGTCAAAACCGGTTTGAGTCTGTTTGAGCCGGTCAAAACCGGTTTGAGCCGGTCTGGTCGGGTTTGAGTCCAGTTTGAGCCGGTCAAAACCGGTTTGAGCAGGTCTGGCCTGGTTTGATCTGGTCAAAACCCGTATGAGACCGGTTTGAGCCGGTGAAAACCGGTTTGAGATGTTCTGGTCCGGTTTGAGCGGTTTGAGCCATTCTGGTCTGGTGTGAGACGGTTTGAGCTGGTCTGTTCCTGTTTGAGCCGGTCTGTTCCTGTTTGAGTCCGGTTTGAGCCGTTCAAAACCGGTTTGAGCCGGTCTAGTCCGGTTTGAGTCCGGTTTGAGCCAGTCAAAATCGATTGGAGACGGTCTGGCCTGCTTTGATCTGGTCAAAACCCGTATGAGTACGGTTTGAGGCGGGAAAGCCGGTTTGAGATGTTCTGGTCAGGTTTGAGGCAGTTTGAGCCGGTCTGGTCTGGCTTGAGCCGGTTTGAGCCGGTCTGTTACTGTTTGAGCCGGTCTGTTCCTGTTTGAGTCCAGTTTGAGCCATTCAAAACCGGTTTGAGCCGGTCTGGTCGGGTTTGAGTCCAGGTTGAGCAGGTCAAAATTGGTTTGAGCCGGTCTGGCCTGGTTTGATTTGGTCAAAACACGTTTCAGTCCGGTTTGAGCTGGTCAAAACCGGTTTGAGCCGGTCTGGCCTGGATTGATCCGGTTTGAGCCGGTCCAGTCATGTTTTAGTCCGGTTTGAGCCAGTCAAAACCGGTTTCAGCCGGTCTGGTTCGGTTTGAGCCGGTCTTGTCCAGTTTGAGCCTGTCAAAACCGATTGAAACTGGTCTGGGCCGGTTTGAGTCCGGTTTCAGCCAGTCAAAACGGGTTTGAGCCGGTCTGGCCTGGTTTGATCTGGTCAAAACCAGTATGAGACCGGTTTGAGCCAGTGAAAACCGGTTTGAGATGTTCTGGTCCGGTTTGAGCCGGTTTGAGCCGTTCTGGTCTGGTGTGAGCCGGTTTCAGCTGGTCTGTTCCTGTTTGAGCCGGTCTGTTCCTGTTTGAGTCCGGTTTGAGCCGTTCAAAACCGGTTTGAGCCGGTCTAGTCCTGTTTGAGTCCGGTTTGAGTCAGTCAAAATCGATTGGAGACGGTCTGGCCAGCTTTGATCTGGTCAAAACCCGTATGAGTACGGTTTGAGCCGGTGAAAGCGGGTTTGAGGTGTTCTGGTCAGGTTTGAGGCAGTTTGAGCCGGTCTGGTCTGGCTTGAGCCTGTTTGAGCCGGTCTGTTACTGTTTGAGCCTGTCTGTTCCTGTTTGAGTCCAGTTTGAGCCATTCAAAACCGGTGTGAGCCGGTCTAGTCCTGTTTGAGTCAGGTTTCAGCCGGTCAAAACCGGTTTGAGCCTGTTTGTTCCGGTTTGAGTCCTTTTTGAGCCAGTCAAAACAGGTTTGAGCCGGTCTGGTCCGGTTCGAGTCCGGTTTGAGCCGGTCAAAACCAGTCTGAGCCGGTCTGGCCTGGTTTGAGTCCGGTTTGAGCAGGCCAAAACCGTTTTGAGCTGGTCTGGTCCGGATAAATATGGTCAAAACCGGTTTGAGTCTGTTTGAGCCGGTCAAAACCGGTTTGAGCCGGTCTGGTCGGGTTTGAGTCCAGTTTGAGCCGGTCAAAATTGGTTTGAGCCGGTCTGGCCTGGTTTGATTTGGTCAAAACCCGTTTGAGTCCGGTTTGAGCTGGTCAAAACCGGTTTGAGCCGGTCTGGCCTTGATTGATCTGGTTTGAGCCGGTCCGGTCATGTTTTAGTCCGGTTTGAGCCAGTCAAAACCGGTTTCAGCCGGTCTGGATCGGTTTGAGCCGGTCTGGTCCGGTTTGAGCCTGTCAAAACTGATTGAAACCGGTCTGGGCCGGTTTGAGTCCGGTTTCAGACGGTCAAAACCGGTTTGAGCCGGTCTGGCCTGGTTTGATCTGGTCAAAACCCCTATGAGACCGGTTTGAGCCGGAGAAACCTGGTTTGAGATGTTCTGGTCCGGTTTGAGCCCGTTTGAGCCGTTCTGGTCTGGTGTGAGCCGGTTTGAGCTGGTCTGTTCCTGTTTGAGCCAGTCTGTTCCTGTTTGAGTCCGGTTTGAGCCGTTCAAAACCGGTTTGAGCCGGTCTGGTCCAGTTTGAGTCCGGTTTGAGCCAGTCAAAATCGATTGGAGACTGTCTGGCCTGGTTTGATCTGGTCAAAACCCGTATGAGTACGGTTTGAGCCGGTGAAAACCGGTTTGAGGTGTTCTGGTCAGGTTTGAGCCAGTTTGAGCCGGTCTGGTCTGGCTTGAGCCTTATTGAGCCGGTCTGTTACTGTTTGAGCCGGTCTGTTCCTGTTTGAGTCCAGTTTGAGCCATTCAAAACCGGTTTGAGCCGGTCTGGTCGGGTTTGAGTCCAGTTTGAGCCGGTCAAAATTGGTTTGAGCCGGTCTGGCCTGGTTTGATTTGGTCAAAACACGTTTGAGTCCGGTTTGAGCTGGTCAAAACCGGTTTGAGCCGGTCTGGCCTGGGTTGATCCGGTTTGAGCCGGTCCAGTCATGTTTTAGTCCGGTTTGAGCCAGTCAAAACCGGTTTCAGCCGGTCTGGTTCGGTTTGAGCCGGTCTAGTCCAGTTTGAGCTGGTCAAAACCGTTTGAGCCGGTTTGAGCTGGTCTGGTCCGGTTTGAGTCGGTTTCAGCCAGTCAAAACCGGTTTGAGCCGGTCTGGCCTGGTTTGATCTGGTCAAAACCCGTATGAGACCGGTTTGAGCCGGTGAAAACCGGTTTGAGATGTTCTGGTCGGTTTGAGCGGTTTGAGCCGTTCTGGTCTGGTGTGAGCCGGTTTCAGCTGGTCTGTTCCTGTTTGAGCCGGTCTGTTCCTGTTTGAGTCCGGTTTGAGCCGTTCAAAACCGGTTTGAGCCGGTCTAGTCCTGTTTGAGTCCGGTTTGAGCCAGTCAAAATCGATTGGAGACGGTCTGGCCTGCTTTGATCTGGTCAAAACCCGTATGAGTACGGTTTGAGCCGGTGAAAACCGGTTTGAGATGTTCTGGTCCGGTTTGAGTCGGTTTGAGCCGGTTTGAGCTGGTCTGGTCCGGTTTGAGTCTGTTTGAGCCGGTCTGTTACTGTTTGAGCCTGTCTGTTCCTGTTTGAGTCCAGTTTGAGCCATTCAAAACCGGTGTGAGCCGGTCTAGTCCTGTTTGAGTCAGGTTTCAGCCGGTCAAAACCGGTTTGAGCCTGTTTGTTCCGGTTTGAGTCCTTTTTGAGCCAGTCAAAACAGGTTTGAGCCGGTCTGGTCCGGTTTGAGTCCGGTTTGAGCTGGTCAAAACCGGTTTGAGCCGGTCTGGCCTGGTTTGAGTCTGGTTTGAGCAGGTCAAAACCGTTTTGAGCTGATCTGGTCCGGAAAAATACGGTCAAAACCAGTTTGAGTCTGTTTGAGCCGGTCAAAACCAGTTTGAGCCGGTCTGGTCGGGTTTGAGTCCAGTTTGAGCCGGTCAAAATTGGTTTGAGCCGGTCTGGCCTGGTTTGATTTGGTCAAAACCCGTTTGAGTCCGGTTTGAGCTGGTCAAAACCGGTTTGAGCCGGTCTGGCCTGGATTGATCCGGTTTGAGCCAGTCCAGTCATATTTTAGTCCGGTGTGAGCCAGTCAAAACCGGTTTCAGCCGGTCTGGTTCGGTTTGAGCCGGTCTGGTCCGGTATGAGCCTGTCAAAACCGGTTTGAGCCGGTCTGGCATGGTTTGATCTGGTCATAACCCGTATGAGACCGGTTTGAGCCGGTGAAAACCAGTTTGAGATGTTCTGGTCCGGTTTGAGCCGGTTTGAGCCGTTCTGGTCTGGTTTGAGCCGGTTTGAGCTGGTCTGTTCCTGTTTGAGCCGGTCTGTTCCTGTTTGAGTCCGGTTTGAGCCGTACAAAACCGGTTTGAGCCGGTCTAGTCCGGTTTGAGTCCGGTTTGAGCCAGTCAAAATCGATTGGAGACGGTCTGGCCTGCTTTGATCTGGTCAAAACCCGTATGAGTACGGTTTGAGCCGGTGAAAGCCGGTTTGAGTTGTTCTGGTCAGGTTTGAGGCAGTTTGAGCCGGTCTGGTCTGGCTTGAGCCGGTTTGAGCCGGTCTGTTACTGTTTGAGCCGGTCTGTTCCTGTTTGAGTCCAGTTTGAGCCATTCAAAACCGGTGTGAGCCGGTCTAGTCCGGTTTGAGTCCGGTTTCAGCCGGTCAAAACAGGTTTGAGCCTGTTTGTTCCGGTTTGAGTCCTTTTTGAGCCAGTCAAAACAGGTTTGAGCCGGTCTGGTCCAGTTTGAGTCCGGTTTGAGCAGGTCAAAACCGTTTTGAGCTGGTCTGGTCCAGATAAATATGGTCAAAACCGGTTTGAGTGTGTTTGAGCCGGTCAAAACCGGTTTGAGCCGGTCTGGTCGGGTTTGAGTCCAGTTTGAGCCGGTCAAAATTGGTTTGAGCCGGTCTGGCCTGGTTTGATTTGGTCAAAACACGTTTCAGTCCGGTTTGAGCTGGTCAAAACCGGTTTGAGCCGGTCTGGCCGGGGTTGATCCGGTTTGAGCCGGTCCAGTCATGTTTTAGTCCGGTTTGAGCCAGTCAAAACCGGTTTCAGCCGGTCTGGTTCGGTTTGAGCCGGTCTTGTCCAGTTTGAGCCTGTCAAAACCGATTGAAACCGGTCTGGGCCGGTTTGAGTCCGGTTTCAGCCAGTCAAAACGGGTTTGAGCCGGTCTGGCCTGGTTTGATCTGGTCAAAACCAGTATGAGACCGGTTTGAGCCGGTGAAAACCGGTTTGAGATGTTCTGGTCCGGTTTGAGCCGGTTTGAGCCGTTCTGGTCTGGTGTGAGCCGGTTTCAGCTGGTCTGTTCCTGTTTGAGCCGGTCTGTTCCTGTTTGAGTCCGGTTTGAGCCGTTCAAAACCGGTTTGAGCCGGTCTAGTCCTGTTTGAGTCCGGTTTGAGTCAGTCAAAATCGATTGGAGACGGTCTGGCCAGCTTTGATCTGGTCAAAACCCGTATGAGTACGGTTTGAGCCGGTGAAAGCGGGTTTGAGGTGTTCTGGTCAGGTTTGAGGCAGTTTGAGCCGGTCTGGTCTGGCTTGAGCCTGTTTGAGCCGGTCTGTTACTGTTTGAGCCTGTCTGTTCCTGTTTGAGTCCAGTTTGAGCCATTCAAAACCGGTGTGAGCCGGTCTAGTCTGCTTTGAGTCCGGTTTCAGCCGGTCAAAACCGGTTTGAGCCTGTTTGTTCCGGTTTGAGTCCTTTTTGAGCCAGTCAAAACAGGTTTGAGCCGGTCTGGTCCTGTTTGAGTCCGGTTTGAGCAGGTCAAAACCGGTTTGAGCCGGTCTGGCCTGGTTTGAGTCTGGTTTGAGCAGGTCAAAACCGTTTTGAGCTGATCTGGTCCGGATAAATACGGTCAAAACCAGTTTGAGTCTGTTTGAGCCGGTCAAAACCGGTTTGAGCCGGTCTGGTCGGGTTTGAGTCCAGTTTGAGCCGGTCAAAATTGGTTTGAGCCGGTCTGGCCTGGTTTGATTTGGTCAAAACCCGTTTGAGTCCGGTTTGAGCTGGTCAAAACCGGTTTGAGCCGGTCTGGCCTGGATTGATCCGGTTTGAGCCGGTCCGGTCATGTTTTAGTCCGGTTTGAGCTAGTCAAAACCGGTTTCAGCCGGTCTGGTTCGGTTTGAGCCGGTCTGGTGCAGTATGAGCCTGTCAAAACCGATTGAAACCGGTCTGGGCCGGTTTGAGTCTGGTTTGAGCCAGTCAAAATCGATTGGAGACCGTCTGGACTGCTTTGATCTGGTCAGAACCCGTATGAGTACGGTTTGAGGCGGTGAAAGCCGGTTTGAGATGTTCTGGTCAGGTTTGAGGCAGTTTGAGCCGGTCTGGTCTGGCTTGAGCCTGTTTGAGCCGGTCTGTTACTGTTTGAGCCTGTCTGTTCCTGTTTGAGTCCAGTTTGAGCCATTCAAAACCGGTGTGAGCCGGTCTAGTCCGGTTTGAGTCAGGTTTCAGCCGGTCAAAACCGGTTTGAGCCTGTTTGTTCCGGTTTGAGTCCTTTTTGAGCCAGTCAAAACAGGTTTGAGCCGGTCTGGTCCGGTTCGAGTCCGGTTTGAGCCGGTCAAAACCAGTCTGAGCCGGTCTGGCCTGGTTTGAGTCCGGTTTGAGCAGGCCAAAACCGTTTTGAGCTGGTCTGGTCCGGATAAATATGGTCAAAACCGGTTTGAGTCTGTTTGAGCCGGTCAAAACCGGTTTGAGCCGGTCTGGTCGGGTTTGAGTCCAGTTTGAGCCGGTCAAAACCGGTTTGAGCAGGTCTGGCCTGGTTTGATCTGGTCAAAACCGGTTTGAGCCAGTCTGGCCTGGTTTGAGCTGCTCAAAACCGGTTTGAGCCGGTCTGGCCTGGATTGATCCGGTTTGAGCCGGTCCAGTCATGTTTTAGTCCGGTTTGAGCCAGTCAAAACCGGTTTCAGCCGGTCTGGATCGGTTTGAGCCGGTCTGGTCCGGTTTGAGCCTGTCAAAACTGATTGAAACCGGTCTGGGCTGGTTTGAGTCCGGTTTCAGCTGGTCAAAACCGGTTTGAGCCGGTCTGGCCTGGTTTGATCTGGTCAAAACCCCTATGAGACCGGTTTGAGCCGGAGAAACCTGGTTTGAGATGTTCTGGTCCGGTTTGAGCCCGTTTGAGCTCTTCTGGTCTGGTGTGAGCCGGTTTGAGCTGGTCTGTTCCTGTTTGGGCCAGTCTGTTTTTGTTTGAGTCGGTTTGAGCCGGTTTGAGCCATTCAAAACCGGTTTGAGCCGGTCTGGTCCAGTTTGAGTCCGGTTTGAGCCAGTCAAAATCGATTGGAGACTCTCTGGCCTGGTTTGATCTGGTCAAAACCCGTATGAGTACGGTTTGAGCCGGTGAAAACCGGTTTGAGGTGTTCTGGTCAGGTTTGAGGCAGTTTGAGCCGGTCTGGTCTGGCTTGAGCCTTATTGAGCCGGTCTGTTACAGTTTGAGCCGGTCTGTTCCTGTTTGAGTCCAGTTTGAGCCATTCAAAACCGGTGTGAACCGGTCTAGTCCACTTTGAGTCCGGTTTCAGCCGGTCAAAACCGGTTTGAGCCTGTTTGTTCCGGTTTGAGTCCTTTTGAGCCAGTCAAAACCGGTTTGAGCTGGTCTGGTCCGGTTTGAGTCCGGTTTGAGCTGGTCAAAACCGGTTTGAGCCGGTCTGGCCTGGTTTGAGTCTGGTTTGAGCAGGTCAAAACCGTTTTGAGCTGATCTGGTCCGGATAAATACGGTCAAAACCAGTTTGAGTCTGTTTGAGCCGGTCAAAACCGGTTTGAGCCGGGCTGGTCGGGTTTGAGTCCAGTTTGAGCCGGTCAAAATTGGTTTGAGCCGGTCTCGCCTGGTTTGATTTGGTCAAAACCCGTTTGAGTCCGGTTTGAGCTGTTCAAAACCGGTTTGAGCCGGTCTGGCCTGGAGTGATCCGGTTTGAGCCGGTCCGGTCATGTTTTAGTCCGGTTTGAGCAAGTCAAAACCGGTTTCAGCCGGTCTGGTTCGGTTTGAGCCGGTCTGGGCCAGTATGAGCCTGTCAAAACCGATTGAAACCGGTCTGGGCCGGTTTGAGTCCAGTTTCAGCCAGTCAAAATCGATTGGAGACTGTCTGGCCTGCTTTGATCTGGTCAAAACCCGTATGAGTACGGTTTGAGCCGGTGAAAGCCGGTTTGAGATGTTCTGGTCAGGTTTGAGGCAGTTTGAGCCGGTCTGGTCTGGCTTGAGCCGGTTTGAGCCGGTCTGTTACAGTTTGAGCCGGTCTGTTCCTGTTTGAGTCCAGTTTGAGCCGGTCAAAACCGGTTTGAGCCGGGCTGGTCGGGTTTGAGTCCAGTTTGAGCCAGTCAAAATTGGTTTGAGCCGGTCTGGCCTGGATTGATCCGGTTTGAGCCGGTCCAGTCATATTTTAGTCCGGTTTGAGCCAGTCAAAACCGGTTTCAGCCGGTCTGGTTCGGTTTGAGCTGGTCTGGTCCGGTTTGAGCCTGTCAAAACCGATTGAAACCGGTCTGGGCCAGTTTGATTCCGGTTTCAGCCCGTCAAAAGCGGTTTGAGCCGGTCTGGCCTGGTTTGATCTGGTCAAAACCCGTATGAGACCGGTTTGAGCCGGTGAAAACCGGTTTGAGATGTTCTGGTCCGGTTTGAGCCGGTTTGAGCCGTTCTGGTCTGGTGTGAGCCGGTTTGAGCTGGTCTGTTCCTGTTTGAGCCGGTCTGTCCCTGTTTGAGTCCGGTTTGAGCCGTTCAAAACCGGTTTGAGCCAGTCAAGATCGATTGGAGAGGGTCTGGCCTGGTTTGATCTGGTCAAAACCCGTATGAGTACGGTTTGAGCCGGTGAAAGCCGGTGTGAGATGTTCTGGTCAGGTTTGAGGCAGTTTGAGCCGGTCTGGTCTGGCTTGAGCCGGTTTGAGCCGGTCTGTTACTGTTTGAGCCGGTCTGTTCATGTTTGAGTCCAGTTTGAGCCATTCAAAACCGGTGTGAGCCGGTCTAGTCCGGTTTGAGTCCGGTTTGAGCTGGTCAAAACCGGTTTGAGCCGGTCTGGCCTGGTTTGAGTCTGGTTTGAGCAGGTCAAAACCGTTTTGAGCTGATCTGGTCCGGAAAAATACGGTCAAAACCAGTTTGAGTCTGTTTGAGCCGGTCAAAACCGGTTTGAGCCGGTCTGGTCGGGTTTGAGTCCAGTTTGAGCCGGTCAAAATTGGTTTGAGCCGGTCTGGCCTGGTTTGATTTGGTCAAAACCCGTTTGAGTCCGGTTTGAGCTGGTCAAAACCGTTTGAGCCGGTCTGGCCTGGATTGATCCGGTTTGAGCCGGTCCAGTCATATTTTAGTCCGGTGTGAGCCAGTCAAAACCGGTTTCAGCCGGTCTGGTTCGGTTTGAGCCGGTCTGGTCCAGTATGAGCCTGTCAAAACCGGTTTGAGCCGGTCTGGCATGGTTTGATCTGGTCAAAACCCGTATGAGACCGGTTTGAGCCGGTGAAAACCGGTTTGAGATGTTCTGGTCCGGTTTGAGCCGGTTTGAGCCGTTCTGGTCTGGTTTGAGCCGGTTTGAGCTGGTCTGTTCCTGTTTGAGCCGGTCTGTTCCTGTTTGAGTCCGGTTTGAGCCGTACAAAACCGGTTTGAGCCGGTCTAGTCCGGTTTGAGTCCATTTTGAGCCAGTCAAAATCGATTGGAGACGGTCTGGCCTGCTTTGATCTGGTCAAAACCCGTATGAGTACGGTTTGAGCCGGTGAAAGCCGGTTTGAGTTGTTCTGGTCAGGTTTGAGGCAGTTTGAGCCGGTCTGGTCTGGCTTGAGCCGGTTTGAGCCGGTCTGTTACTGTTTGAGCCGGTCTGTTCCTGTTTGAGTCCAGTTTGAGCCATTCAAATCCGGTGTGAGCTGGTCTAGTCCGGTTTGAGTCCGGTTTCAGCTGGTCAAAACCGGTTTGAGCCTGTTTGTTCCGGTTTGAGTCCTTTTTGAGCCAGTCAAAACAGGTTTGAGCCGGTCTGGCCTGGTTTGAGTCCGGTTTGAGCCGGTCAAAACCGGTTTGAGCCGGTCTGGCCTGGTTTGAGTCCGGTTTGAGCAGGTCAAAACCGTTTTGAGCTGGTGTGGTCCGGATAAATATGGTCAAAACCGGTTTGAGTCGGTTTGAGCTGGTCAAAACCGTTTGAGCCGGTCTGGTCTGGTTTGAGTCCGTTTGAGCAGGTCAAAACCGTTTTGAGCTGGTGTGGTCCGGATAAATATGGTCAAAACCGGTTTGAGTCCGGTTTGAGTCCGTTTGAGCCGGTCAAAACCGGTTTGAGCCGGTCTGGTCGGGTTTGAGTCCAGTTTGAGCCGGTCAAAACCGGTTTGAGCAGGTCTGGCCTGGTTTGATCTGGTCAAAACCCGTATGAGACCGGTTTGAGCCGTGAAACCGGTTTGAGATGTTCTGGTCCGGTTTGAGCCGGTTTGAGCCATTCTGGTCTGGTGTGAGACGGTTTGAGCTGGTCTGTTCCTGTTTGAGTCCGTTTGAGCCGGTCTGTTCCTGTTTGAGTCCGGTTTGAGTCCGTTTCAGCCAGTCAAAACCGGTTTGAGCCGGTCTAGTCCGGTTTGAGTCCGGTTTGAGCCAGTCAAAATCGATTGGAGACGGTCTGGCCTGCTTTGATCTGGTCCAAACCCGTATGAGTACGGTTTGAGGCGGGGAAAGCCGGTTTGAGATGTTCTGGTCAGGTTTGAGGCAGTTTGAGCCGGTCTGGTCTGGCTTGAGCCGGTTTGAGCCGGTCTGTTACTGTTTGAGCCGGTCTGTTCCTGTTTGAGTCCAGTTTGAGCCATTCAAAACCGGTTTGAGCCGGTCTGGTCGGGTTTGAGTCCAGGTTGAGCAGGTCAAAATTGGTTTGAGCCGGTCTGGCCTGGTTTGATTTGGTCAAAACACGTTTCAGTCCGGTTTGAGCTGGTCAAAACCGGTTTGAGCCGGTCTGGCCGGGGTTGATCCGGTTTGAGCCGGTCCAGTCATGTTTTAGTCCGGTTTGAGCCAGTCAAAACCGGTTTCAGCCGGTCTGGTTCGGTTTGAGCCGGTCTTGTCCAGTTTGAGCCTGTCAAAACCGATTGAAACTGGTCTGGGCCGGTTTGAGTCCGGTTTCAGCCAGTCAAAACGGGTTTGAGCCGGTCTGGCCTGGTTTGATCTGGTCAAAACCAGTATGAGACCGGTTTGAGCCAGTGAAAACCGGTTTGAGATGTTCTGGTCCGGTTTGAGCCGGTTTGAGCCGTTCTGGTCTGGTGTGAGCCGGTTTGAGCTGGTCTGTTCCTGTTTGAGCTGGTCTGTTCCTGTTTGAGTCCGGTTTGAGCCGTTCAAAACCGGTTTGAGCCGGTCTAGTCCGGTTTGAGTCCGGTTTGAGTCAGTCAAAATCGATTGGAGACGGTCTGGCCAGCTTTGATCTGGTCAAAACCCGTATGAGTACGGTTTGAGCCGGTGAAAGCCGGTTTGAGGTGTTCTGGTCAGGTTTGAGGCAGTTTGAGCCGGTCTGGTCTGGCTTGAGCCTGTTTGAGCCGGTCTGTTACTGTTTGAGCCTGTCTGTTCCTGTTTGAGTCCAGTTTGAGCCATTGAAAACCGGTGTGAGCCGGTCTAGTCCGGTTTGAGTCAGGTTTCAGCCGGTCAAAACCGGTTTGAGCCTGTTTGTTCCGGTTTGAGTCCTTTTTGAGCCAGTCAAAACAGGTTTGAGCCGGTCTGGTCCGGTTCGAGTCCGGTTTGAGCCGGTCAAAACCAGTCTGAGCCGGTCTGGCCTGGTTTGAGTCCGGTTTGAGCAGGCCAAAACCGTTTTGAGCTGGTCTGGTCCGGATAAATATGGTCAAAACCGGTTTGAGTCTGTTTGAGCCGGTCAAAACCGGTTTGAGCCGGTCTGGTCGGGTTTGAGTCCAGTTTGAGCCGGTCAAAATTGGTTTGAGCCGGTCTGGCCTGGTTTGATTTGGTCAAAACCCGTTTGAGTCCGGTTTGAGCTGCTCAAAACCGGTTTGAGCCGGTCTGGCATTGATTGATCTGGTTTGAGCCGGTCCAGTCATGTTTTAGTCCGGTTTGAGCCAGTCAAAACCGGTTTCAGCCGGTCTGGATCGGTTTGAGCCGGTCTGGTCCGGTTTGAGCCTGTCAAAACTGATTGAAACCGGTCTGGGCTGGTTTGAGTCCGGTTTCAGACGGTCAAAACCGGTTTGAGCCGGTCTGGCCTGGTTTGATCTGGTCAAAACCCCTATGAGACCGGTTTGAGCCGGAGAAACCTGGTTTGAGATGTTCTGCTCCGGATTGAGCCCGTTTGAGCTGTTCTGGTCTGGTGTGAGCCGGTTTGAGCTGGTCTGTTCCTGTTTGAGCCAGTCTGTTTTTGTTTGAGTCCGGTTTGAGCCGTTCAAAACCGGTTTGAGCCGGTCTGGTCCAGTTTGAGTCCGGTATGAGCCAGTCAAAATCGATTGGAGACTGTCTGGCCTGGTTTGATCTGGTCAAAACCCGTATGAGTACGGTTTGAGCCGGTGAAAACCGGTTTGAGGTGTTCTGGTCAGGTTTGAGCCAGTTTGAGCCGGTCTGGTCTGGCTTGAGCCTTATTGAGCCGGTCTGTTACAGTTTGAGCCGGTCTGTTCCTGTTTGAGTCCAGTTTGAGCCATTCAAAACCGGTTTGAGCCGGGCTGGTCGGGTTTGAGTCCAGTTTGAGCCAGTCAAAATTGGTTTGAGTCGGTCTGGCCTGGATTGATCCGGTTTGAGCCGGTCCAGTCATATTTTAGTCCGGTTTGAGTCAGTCAAAACCGGTTTCAGCCGGTCTGATTCGGTTTGAGCTGGTCTGGTCCGGTTTGAGCCTGTCAAAACCGATTGAAACCGGTCTGGGCCAGTTTGATTCCGGTTTCAGCCCGTCAAAAGCGGTTTGAGCCGGTCTGGCCTTGTTTGATCTGGTCAAAACCCGTATGAGACCGGTTTGAGCCGGTGAAAACCGGTTTGAGATGTTCTGGTCCGGTTTGAGCCGGTTTGAGCCGTTCTGGTCTGGTGTGAGCCGGTTTGAGCTGGTCTGTTCCTGTTTGAGCCGGTCTGTCCTGTTTGAGTCCGTTTGAGCTGTTCAAAACCGGTTTGAGCTGGTCTAGTCCGGTTTGAGTCCGGTTTGAGCCAGTCAAGATCGATTGGAGAGGGTCTGGCCTGGTTTGATCTGGTCAAAACCCGTATGAGTACGGTTTGAGCCGGTGAAAGCCGGTTTGAGATGTTCTGGTCAGGTTTGAGGCAGTTTGAGCCGGTCTGGTCTGGCTTGAGCCGGTTTGAGCCGGTCTGTTACTGTTTGAGCCGGTCTGTTCATGTTTGAGTCCAGTTTGAGCCATTCAAAACCGGTGTGAGCCGGTCTAGTCCGTTTGAGTCCGGTTTGAGCTGGTCAAAACCGGTTTGAGCCGGTCTGGCCTGGTTTGAGTCTGGTTTGAGCAGGTCAAAACCGTTTTGAGCTGATCTGGTCCGGATAAATATGGTCAAAACCGGTTTGAGCGGTCTGTTACTGTTTGAGCCGGTCAAAACCAGTTTGAGCCGGTCTGGTCGGGTTTGAGTCCAGTTTGAGCCGGTCAAAATTGGTTTGAGCCGGTCTGGCCTGGTTTGATTTGGTCAAAACCCGTTTGAGTCCGGTTTGAGCTGGTCAAAACCGGTTTGAGCCGGTCTGGCCTGGATTGATCCGGTTTGAGCCAGTCCAGTCATATTTTAGTCCGGTGTGAGCCAGTCAAAACCGGTTTCAGCCGGTCTGGTTCGGTTTGAGCCGGTCTGGTCCGGTATGAGCCTGTCAAAACCGGTTTGAGCCGGTCTGGCATGGTTTGATCTGGTCATAACCCGTATGAGACCGGTTTGAGCCGGTGAAAACCAGTTTGAGATGTTCTGGTCCGGTTTGAGCCGGTTTGAGCCGTTCTGGTCTGGTTTGAGCCGGTTTGAGCTGGTCTGTTCCTGTTTGAGCCGGTCTGTTCCTGTTTGAGTCCGGTTTGAGCCGCTCAAAACCGGTTTGAGCGGTCTAGTCCGGTTTGAGTCCGGTTTGAGCCAGTCAAAATCGATTGAGACGGTCTGGCCTGCTTTGATCTGGTCAAAACCCGTATGAGTACGGTTTGAGCCGGTGAAAGCCGGTTTGAGTTGTTCTGGTCAGGTTTGAGGCAGTTTGAGCCGGTCTGGTCTGGCTTGAGCCGGTTTGAGCCGGTCTGTTACTGTTTGAGCCGGTCTGTTCCTGTTTGAGTCCAGTTTGAGCCATTCAAAACCGGTGTGAGCCGGTCTAGTCCGGTTTGAGTCCGGTTTCAGCCGGTCAAAACAGGTTTGAGCCTGTTTGTTCCGGTTTGAGTCCTTTTTGAGCCAGTCAAAACAGGTTTGAGCCGGTCTGGTCCAGTTTGAGTCCGGTTTGAGCAGGTCAAAACCGTTTTGAGCTGGTCTGGTCCAGATAAATATGGTCAAAACCGGTTTGAGTGTGTTTGAGCCGGTCAAAACCGGTTTGAGCCGGTCTGGTCGGGTTTGAGTCCATTTTGAGCTGGTCAAAATTGGTTTGAGCCGGTCTGGCCTGGTTTGATTTGGTCAAAACACGTTTCAGTCCGGTTTGAGCTGGTCAAAACCGGTTTGAGCCGGTCTGGCCGGGGTTGATCCGGTTTGAGCCGGTCCAGTCATGTTTTAGTCCGGTTTGAGCCAGTCAAAACCGGTTTCAGCCGGTCTGGTTCGGTTTGAGCCGGTCTTGTCCAGTTTGAGCCTGTCAAAACCGATTGAAACCGGTCTGGGCCGGTTTGAGTCCGGTTTCAGCCAGTCAAAACCGGTTTGAGCGGTCTGGCCTGGTTTGATCTGGTCAAAACCAGTATGAGACCGGTTTGAGCCAGTGAAAACCGGTTTGAGATGTTCTGGTCCGGTTTGAGCCGGTTTGAGCCGGTTTGAGCCGTCTGGTCTGGTGTGAGCCGGTTTCAGCTGGTCTGTTCCTGTTTGAGCCGGTCTGTTCCTGTTTGAGTCGGTTTGAGCCGTTCAAAACCGGTTTGAGCCGGTCTAGTCCAGTTTGAGTCCGGTTTGAGCCAGTCAAAATCGATTGGAGACGGTCTGGCCAGCTTTGATCTGGTCAAAACCCGTATGAGTACGGTTTGAGCCGGTGAAAGCCGGTTTGAGGTGTTCTGGTCAGGTTTGAGGCAGTTTGAGCCGGTCTGGTCTGGCTTGAGCCTGTTTGAGCCGGTCTGTTACTGTTTGAGCCTGTCTGTTCCTGTTTGAGTCCAGTTTGAGCCATTCAAAACCGGTGTGAGCCGGTCTAGTCCTGTTTGAGTCAGGTTTCAGCCGGTCAAAACCGGTTTGAGCCTGTTTGTTCCGGTTTGAGTCCTTTTTGAGCCAGTCAAAACAGGTTTGAGCCGGTCTGGTCCGGTTCGAGTCCGGTTTGAGCCGGTCAAAACCAGTCTGAGCCGGTCTGGCCTGGTTTGAGTCCGGTTTGAGCAGGCCAAAACCGTTTTGAGCTGGTCTGGTCCGGATAAATATGGTCAAAACCGGTTTGAGTCTGTTTGAGCCGGTCAAAACCGGTTTGAGCCGGTCTGGTCGGGTTTGAGTCCAGTTTGAGCCGGTCAAAATTGGTTTGAGCCGGTCTGGCCTGGTTTGATTTGGTCAAAACCCGTTTGAGTCCGGTTTGAGCTGCTCAAAACCGGTTTGAGCCGGTCTGGCCTTGATTGATCCGGTTTGAGCCGGTCCAGTCATGTTTTAGTCCGGTTTGAGCCAGTCAAAACCGGTTTCAGCCGGTCTGGATCGGTTTGAGCCGGTCTGGTCCGGTTTGAGCCTGTCAAAACTGATTGAAACCGGTCTGGGCTGGTTTGAGTCCGGTTTCAGATGGTCAAAACCGGTTTGAGCCGGTCTGGCCTGGTTTGATCTGGTCAAAACCCCTATGAGACCGGTTTGAGCCGGAGAAACCTGGTTTGAGATGTTCTGGTCCGGTTTGAGCCCGTTTGAGCTGTTCTGGTCTGGTGTGAGCCGGTTTGAGCTGGTCTGTTCCTGTTTGAGCCAGTCTGTTTTTGTTTGAGTCCGGTTTGAGCCGTTCAAAACCGGTTTGAGCCGGTCTGGTCCAGTTTGAGTCCGGTTTGAGCCAGTCAAAATCGATTGGAGACTCTCTGGCCTGGTTTGATCTGGTCAAAACCCGTATGAGTACGGTTTGAGCCGGTGAAAACCGGTTTGAGGTGTTCTGGTCAGGTTTGAGGCAGTTTGAGCCGGTCTGGTCTGGCTTGAGCCTTATTGAGCCGGTCTGTTACAGTTTGAGCCGGTCTGTTCCTGTTTGAGTCCAGTTTGAGCCATTCAAAACCGGTGTGAGCCGGTCTAGTCCACTTTGAGTCCGGTTTGAGCCGGTCAAAATCGATTGGAGAGGGTCTGGCCTGCTTTGATCTGGTCAAAACCCGTATGAGTACTGTTTGAGCCGGTGAAAACCGGTTTGAGTCTGGTTTGAGTCCGGTTTGAGCAGGTCAAAACCGGTTTGAGCCGGTCTGGCCTGGATTGATCCGGTTTGAGCCGGTCCGGTCATGTTTTAGTCCGGTTTGAGCAAGTCAAAACCGGTTTCAGCCGGTCTGGTTCGGTTTGAGCCGGTCTGGTCCAGTATGAGCCTGTCAAAACCGATTGAAACCGGTCTGGGCCGGTTTGAGTCCGGTTTCAACCGGTCAAAATCGATTGGAGACTGTCTGGCCTGGTTTGATCTGGTCAAAACCCGTATGAGTACGGTTTGAGCCGGTGAAAACCGGTTTGAGGTGTTCTGGTCAGGTTTGAGGCAGTTTGAGCCGGTCTGGTCTGGCTTGAGCCTTATTGAGCCGGTCTGTTACAGTTTGAGCCGGTCTGTTCCTGTTTGAGTCCAGTTTGAGCCATTCAAAACCGGTGTGAACCGGTCTAGTCCACTTTGAGTCCGGTTTCAGCCAGTCAAAACCGGTTTGAGCCTGTTTGTTCCGGTTTGAGTCCTTTTTGAGCCAGTCAAAACAGGTTTGAGCCGGTCTGGTCCTGTTTGAGTCCGGTTTGAGCAGGTCAAAACCGGTTTGAGCCGGTCTGGCCTGGTTTGAGTCTGGTTTGAGCAGGTCAAAACCGTTTTGAGCTGATCTGGTCCGGATAAATACGGTCAAAACCAGTTTGAGTCTGTTTGAGCCGGTCAAAACCGGTTTGAGCCGGGCTGGTCGGGTTTGAGTCCAGTTTGAGCCGGTCAAAATTGGTTTGAGCCGGTCTGGCCTGGTTTGATTTGGTCAAAACCCGTTTGAGTCCGGTTTGAGCTGGTCAAAACCGGTTTGAGCCGGTCTGGCCTGGAGTGATCCGGTTTGAGCCGGTCCGGTCATGTTTTAGTCCGGTTTGAGCAAGTCAAAACCGGTTTCAGCCGGTCTGGTTCGGTTTGAGCCGGTCTGGGCCAGTATGAGCCTCTCAAAACCGATTGAAACCGGTCTGTGCCGGTATGAGTCCGGTTTCAGCCAGTCAAAATCGATTGGAGACTGTCTGGCCTGCTTTGATCTGGTCAAAACCCGTATGAGTACGGTTTGAGCCGGTGAAAGCCGGTTTGAGATGTTGTGGTCAGGTTTGAGGCAGTTTGAGCCGGTCTGGTCTGGCTTGAGCCGGTTTGAGCCGGTCTGTTACAGTTTGAGCCGGTCTGTTCCTGTTTGAGTCCAGTTTGAGCCATTCAAAACCAGTTTGAGCCGGGCTGGTCGGGTTTGAGTCCAGTTTGAGCCAGTCAAAATTGGTTTGAGTCAGTCTGGCCTGGATTGATCCCGTTTGAGCCGGTCCAGTCATATTTTAGTCCGGTTTGAGCCAGTCAAAACCGGTTTCAGCCGGTCTGGTTCGGTTTGAGCTGGTCTGGTCCGGTTTGAGCCTGTCAAAACCGATTGAAACCGGTCTGGGCCGGTTTGAGTCCAGTTTGAGCCGGTCAAAATTGGTTTGAGCCGGTCTGGCCTGGTTTGATTTGGTCAAAACCCGTTTGAGTCCGGTTTGAGCCGTTCAAAACCGGTTTGAGCCGGTCTGGTCCAGTTTGAGTCCGGTTTGAGCCAGTCAAAATCGATTGGAGACTCTCTGGCCTGGTTTGATCTGGTCAAAACCCGTATGAGTACGGTTTGAGCCGGTGAAAACCGGTTTGAGGTGTTCTGGTCAGGTTTGAGGCAGTTTGAGCCGGTCTGGTCTGGCTTGAGCCTTATTGAGCCGGTCTGTTACAGTTTGAGCCGGTCTGTTCCTGTTTGAGTCCAGTTTGAGCCATTCAAAACCGGTGTGAACCGGTCTAGTCCACTTTGAGTCCGGTTTCAGCCGGTCAAAACCGGTTTGAGCCTGTTTGTTCCGGTTTGAGTCCTTTTTGAGCCAGTCAAAACAGGTTTGGGCCGGTCTGGTCCGGTTTGAGTCCGGTTTGAGCAGGTCAAAACCGGTTTGAGCCAGTCTGGCCTGGAGTGATCCGGTTTGAGCCGGTCCGGTCATGTTTTAGTCCGGTTTGAGCAAGTCAAAACCGGTTTCAGCCGGTCTGGTTCGGTTTGAGCCGGTCTGGGCCAGTATGAGCCTCTCAAAACCGATTGAAACCGGTCTGTGCCGGTATGAGTCCGGTTTCAGCCAGTCAAAATCGATTGGAGACTGTCTGGCCTGCTTCGATCTGGTCAAAACCCGTATGAGTACGGTTTGAGCCGGTAAAAGCCGGTTTGAGATGTTGTGGTCAGGTTTGAGGCAGTTTGAGCCGGTCTGGTCTGGCTTGAGCCGGTTTGAGCCGGTCTGTTACAGTTTGAGCCGGTCTGTTCCTGTTTGAGTCCAGTTTGAGCCATTCAAAACCAGTTTGAGCCGGGCTGGTCGGGTTTGAGTCCAGTTTGAGCCAGTCAAAATTGGTTTGAGTCAGTCTGGCCTGGATTGATCCCGTTTGAGCCGGTCCAGTCATATTTTAGTCCGGTTTGAGCCAGTCAAAACCGGTTTCAGCCGGTCTGGTTCGGTTTGAGCCGGTCTGGTCCAGTATGAGCCTGTCAAAACCGATTGAAACCGGTCTGGGCCAGTTTGATTCCGGTTTCAGCCCGTCAAAAGCGGTTTGAGCCGGTCTGGCCTGGTTTGATCTGGTCAAAACCCGTATGAGACCGGTTTGAGCCGGTGAAAACCGGTTTGAGATGTTCTGGTCCGGTTTGAGCCGGTTTGAGCCGTTCTGGTCTGGTGTGAGCCGCTTTGAGCTGGTCTGTTCCTGTTTGAGCCGGTCTGTCCCTGTTTGAGTCCGGTTTGAGTCGTTCAAAACCGGTTTGAGCCAGTCAAGATCGATTGGAGAGGGTCTGGCCTGGTTTGATCTGGTCAAAACCCGTATGAGTACGGTTTGAGCCGGTGAAAGCCGGTGTGAGATGTTCTGGTCAGGTTTGAGGCAGTTTGAGCCGGTCTGGTCTGGCTTGAGCCGGTTTGAGCCGGTCTGTTACTGTTTGAGCCGGTCTGTTCATGTTTGAGTCCAGTTTGAGCCATTCAAAACCGGTGTGAGCCGGTCTAGTCCGGTTTGAGTCCGGTTTGAGCTGGTCAAAACTGGTTTGAGCCGGTCTGGCCTGGTTTGAGTCTGGTTTGAGCAGGTCAAAACCGTTTTGAGCTGATCTGGTCCGGAAAAATACGGTCAAAACCAGTTTGAGTCTGTTTGAGCCGGTCAAAACCGGTTTGAGCCGGTCTGGTCGGGTTTGAGTCCAGTTTGAGCCGGTCAAAATTGGTTTGAGCCGGTCTGGCCTGGTTTGATTTGGTCAAAACCCGTTTGAGTCCGGTTTGAGCTGGTCAAAACCGGTTTGAGCCGGTCTGGCCTGGATTGATCCGGTTTGAGCCGGTCCAGTCATATTTTAGTCCGGTGTGAGCCAGTCAAAACCGGTTTCAGCCGGTCTGGTTCGGTTTGAGCCGGTCTGGTCCAGTATGAGCCTGTCAAAACCGGTTTGAGCCAGTCTGGCATGGTTTGATCTGGTCAAAACCCGTATGAGACCGGTTTGAGCCGGTGAAAACCGGTTTGAGATGTTCTGGTCCGGTTTGAGCCGGTTTGAGCCGTTCTGGTCTGGTTTGAGCCGGTTTGAGCTGGTCTGTTCCTGTTTGAGCCGGTCTAGTCCTGTTTGAGTCCGGTTTGA
>JAKFHT010001938.1:0-21757 GCA_023783455.1 Erythrocebus patas | reverse complement strand
GGTTACATCTTTCCCTCAAGAAGCCTTTCTCTAAGGCTGTTCTTGTGGAATTGGCAAAGTGATATTTGGAAGCCCATAGAGGCTATGGTGAAAAGGAAATATCTTCCGTTAAAAAGAAGCCTTTCGTTAAGGCTGTTCTTGTGGAATTGGCAAAGTGATATTTGGAAGCCCATAGAGGGCTGTGGTGAAAAAGTAAATATCTTCCACTGAAAACTGGAAAGAAGCTTTCTGAGAAAGTGCTCTGTGTTCTGTTAATTCATCTCACAGAGTTACATCTTTCCCTTCAAGAAGAATTTCGCTAAGGCTGTTCTTGTGGAATTGGCAAAGGGATATTTGGAAGCCCATAGAGGGCTATGGTGAAAAAGGAAATATCTTCCGTTCAAAACTGGAAAGAAGCTTTTGAGAAACTGCTCTGTGTTCTTTTAATTCATCTCACAGAGTTACATCTTTCCCTTCAAGAAGCCTTTCGCTAAGGCTGTTCTTGTGGAATTGGCAAAGGGATATTTGGAAGCCCATAGAGGGCTTTGGTGAAAAAGGAAATATCTTCCGTTCAAAACTGGAAAGAAGCTTTCTGAGAAACTGCTCTGTGTTCTGTTAATTCATCTCACAGAGTTACATCTTTCCCTTCAAGCAGCCTTTCGCTAGGGCAGTTCTTGTGGAATTGGCAAAGGGATATTTGGAAGCCCATAGAGGGCTGTGGTTAAAAAGTAAATATCTTCCATTGAAAACTGGAAAGAAGCTTTATGAGAAAGTGCTCTGTGTTCTGTTAATTCATCTCACAGAGTTACATCTTTCCCTTCAAGAAGAATTTTGCTAAGGCTTTTCTTGTGGAATTGGCAAAGGGATATTTGGAAGCCCATAGAGGGCTATGGTGAAAAAGGAAATATCTTCCGTTCAAAACTGGAAAGAAGCTTTCTGAGAAACTGCTCTGTGTTCTGTTAATTCATCTCACAGAGTTACATCTTTCCCTTCAAGAGGCCTTTCGCTAAGGCTGTTCTTGTGGAATTGGCAAAGGGATATTTGGAAGCCCATAGAGGGCTATGGTGAAAAAGGAAATATCTTCCGTTCAAAACAGGAAACAAGCTTTCTTAGAAACTGCTCTGTGTTCTGTGAATTCATCTCACAGAGTTACATCTTCCCCTTCAAGAAGCCTTTCGCTAAGGCTGGTCTTGTGGAATTGGCAAAGTGATATTTGGAAGCCCATAGAGGGCTGTGGTGAAAAAGTAAATATCTTCCATTGAAAACTGGAAAGAAGCTTTCTGAGAAAGTGCTCTGTGCTCTGTTAATTCATCTCACAGAGTTACATCTTTCCCTCAAGAAGCCTTTCTCTAAGGCTGTTCTTGTGGAATTGGCAAAGGGATATTTGGAAGCCCATAGAGGGCTATGGTGAAAAAGGAAATATCTTCCGTTCAAAACTGGAAAGAAGCTTTCTGAGAAACTGTTCTGTGTTCTGTTAATTCATCTCACAGAGTTACATCTTTCCCTTCATGAAGCCTTTCGCTAAGGCTGTTCTTGTGGAATTGGCAAAGGGATATTTGGAAGCCCATAGAGGGCTATGGTGAAAAAGGAAATATGTTCCGTTCAAAACTTGAAAGAAGCTTTCTGAGAAACTGCTCTGTGTTCTGTTAATTCATCTCACAGAGTTACATCTTTCCCTTCAAGAAGCCTTTCGCTAAGGCTGTTCTTGTGGAATTGGCAAAGGGATATTTGGAAGCCCATAGAGGGCTATGGTGAAAAAGGAAATATGTTCCGCTCAAAACTGGAAAGAAGCTTTCTGAAACTGCTCTGTGTTCTGTTAATTCATCTCACAGAATTACATCTTTCCCTTCAAGAAGCCTTTCGCTAAGGCTGTTCTTGTGGAATTGGCAAAGGGATATTTGGAAGCCCATAGAGGGCTATGGTAAAAAAGGAAATATCTTCCGTTCAAAACTGGAAAGAAGCTTTCTGAGAAACTGCCCCTTGTTCTGTTAATTCACCTCACAGAGTTACATCTTTCCCTTCAAGAAGCCTTTCGCTAAGGCTTTTCTTGTGGAATTGGCAAAGGGATATTTGGAAGCCCATAGAGGGCTATGGTGAAATAGGAAATATGTTCCGTTCAAAACGGGAAAGAAGCTTTCTGAGAAACTGCTCTGTGTTCTGTTAATTCATCTCACAGAGTTACATCTTTTCCTTCAATAAGCCTTTCGCTAAGGCTGTTCTTGTGGAATTGGCAAAGGGATATTTGGAAGCCCATAGAGGGCTATGGTGAAAAAGGAAATATCTTCCGTTCAAAACTGGAAAGAAGCTTTCTCAGAAACTGCTCTGTGTTCTGTTAATTCATCTCACAGAGTTACATCTTTCCCTTCAAGAAGAATTTCGCTAAGGCTGTTCTTGTGGAATTGGCAAAGGGATATTTGGAAGCCCATAGAGGGCTTTGGTGAAAAAGGAAATATCTTCGTTCAAAACTGGAAAGAAGATTTCTGAGAAAGTGCTCTGTGTTCTGTTAATTCATCTCACAGAGTTACATCTATCCCTTCAAGAAGCCTTTCGCTAAGGCTGTTCTTGTGGAATTGGCAAAGTGATATTTGGAAGCCCATAGAGGGCTGTGGTGAAAAATTAAATACCTTCCATTGAAAACTGGAAAGAAGCTTTCTGAGAAAGTGCTCTGTGTTCTGTTAATTCATCTCACAGAGTTACATCTTTCCCTTCAAGAAGAATTTCGCTAAGGCTGTTCTTTTGGAATTGGCAAAGGGATATTTGGAAGCCCATAGAAGGCTATGGTGAAAAAGGAAATATCTTCCGTTCAAAACTGGAAAGAAGCTTTCTGAGAAACTGCTCTGTGTTCTGTTAATTCATCTCACAGAGTTACATCTTTCCCTTCAAGAAGCCTTTCGCTAAGGCTGTTCTTGTGGAATTGGCAAAGGGATATTTGGAAGCCCATAGAGGGCTATGGTGAAAAAGGAAATATCTTCCGTTAGAAACTGGAAAGAAGCTTTCTGAGAAACTGTGCTGTGTTCTGTTAATTCATCTCACAGAGTTACATCTTTCCCTTCAAGAAGCCTTTCGCTAAGGCTGTTCTTGTGGAATTGGCAAAGGGATATTTGGAAGCCCATGGAAGACTATGGTGAAAAAGGAATTATCTTCCGTTCAAAACTGGAAAGAAGCTTTCTGAGAAACTGCTCTGTGTTCTGTTAATTCATCTCACAGAGTTACATCTTTCCCTTCAATAAGCCTTTCGCTAAGGCTGTTCTAGTGGAATTGGCAAACGGATATTTGGAAGCCCATAGAGGGCTAGGGTGAAAAAGGAAATATCTTCCGTTCAAAACTGGAAAGAAGCTTTCTGAGAAACTGCCCCTTGTTCTGTTAATTCATCTCACAGAGTTACATCTTTCCCTTCAAGAAGCCTTTCGCTAAGGCTGTTCTTGTGGAATTGGCAAAGGGATATTTGGAAGCCCATAGAGGGCTATGGTGAAAAAGGAAATATGTTCCGTTCAAAACTGGAAAGAAGCTTTCTGAGAAACTGCTCTGTGTTCTGTTAATTCATCTCACAGAGTTACATCTTTCCCTTCAAGAAGCCTTTCGCTAAGGCTGTTCTTGTGGAATTGGCAAAGTGATATTTGGAAGCCCATAGAGGGCTACGGTGAAAAAGGAAATATCTTCCGTTCAAAACTGGAAAGAAGCTTTCTGAGAAACTGCTCTGTGTTCTGTTAATTAATCTCACAGAGTTACATCTTTCCTTCAAGAAGCCTTCGCTAAGGCTGTTCTTGTGGAATTGGCAAAGGATATTTGGAAGCCCTTAGAGGGCTATGGTGAAAAAGGAAATATCTTCCGTTAGAAACTGGAAAGAAGCTTTCTGAGAAACTGTGCTGTGTTCTGTTAATTCATCTCACAGATATACATCTTTCCCTTCAAGAAGCCTTTCGCTAAGGCTGTTCTTGTGGAATTGGCAAAGGGATATTTGGAAGCCCATGGAAGGCTATGCTGAAAAAGGAAATAGCTTCCGTTCAAAACTGGAAAGAAGCTTGAGAAACTGCTCTGTGTTCTGTTAATTCATCTCACAGAGTTACATCTTTCCCTTCAAGAAGCCTTTCGCTAAGGCTGTCCTAGTGGAATTGGCAAACGGATATTTGGAAGCCCATAGAGGGCTAGGGTGAAAAAGGAAATATCTTCCGTTCAAGACTGGAAAGAAGCTTGAGAAACTGCTCTGTGTTCTGTTAATTCATCTCACAGAGTTACATCTTTCCCTTCAAGAAGCCTTCGCTAAGGCTGTTCTTGTGGAATTGGCAAAGGATATTTGGAAGCCCATAGAGGATATGGTGAAAACGGAAATATCTTCCGTTCAAAACTGGAAAGAAGCTTTCTGAGAAACTGCTCTGTGTTCTGTTAATTCATCTCACAGAGTTACATCTTTCCTTCAAGAAGCCTTTCGCTGAGGCTGTTCTTGTGGAATTGGCAAAGGATATTTGGAAGCCCATAGAGGGCTATGGTGAAAAAGGAAATATGTTCTGTTCAAAACTTGAAAGAAGCTTTCTGAGAAACTGCTCTGTGTTCTGTTAATTCATCTCACAGAGTTACATCTTTCCTTCAAGAAACCTTTCGCTAAGGCAGTTCTTGTGGAATTGGCAAAGGATATTTGGAAGCCCATAAAGGGCTATGGTGAAAAGGAAATATCTTCCGTCCAAAACTGGAAAGAAGCTTTCTGAGAAACTGCTCTGTGTTCTGTTAATTCATCTCACAGAGTTACATCTTTCCTTCAAGAAGCCTTTCGCTAAGGCTGTTCTTGTGGAATTGGCAAAGGATATTTGGAAGCCCATAGAGGATATGGTGAAAACGGAAATATCTTCCGCTCAAAACTGGAAAGAAGCTTTCTGAGAAACTGCTCTGTGTTCTGTGAATTCATCTCACAGAATTACATCTTTCCCTTCAAGAAGCCTTTCGCTAAGGCTGTTCTTGTGGAATTGGCAAAGGGATATTTGGAAGCCCATAGAGGGCTATGGTAAAAAAGGAAATATCTTCCGTTCAAAACTGGAAAGAAGCTTTCTGAGAAACTGCCCCTTGTTCTGTTAATTCACCTCACAGAGTTACATCTTTCCTTCACAGCCTTTCGCTAAGGCTGTTCTTGTGGAATTGGCAAAGGGATATTTGGAAGCCCATAGAGGGCTATGGTGAAAAAGGAAATATCTTCCGTTCAAAACTGGAAAGAAGCTTTCTGAGAAACTGCTCTGTGTTCTGTTAATTCATCTCACAGAGTTACATCTTTTCCTTCAATAAGCCTTTCGCTAAGGCTGTTCTTGTGGAATTGGCAAAGGATATTTGGAAGCCCATAGAGGGCTATGGTGAAAAGGAAATATCTTCCGCTCAAAACTGGAAAGAAGCTTTCTGAGAAACTGCTCTGTGTTCTGTTAATTCATCTCACATAGTTACATCTTTCCTTGAAGAAGAATTTCGCTAAGGCTGTTCTTGTGGAATTGGCAAAGGATATTTGGAAGCCCATAGAGGGCTTTGGTGAAAAAGGAAATATCTTCCGCTCAAAACTGGAAAGAAGCTTTCTGAGAAAGTGCTCTGTGTTCTGTTAATTCATCTCACAGAGTTACATCTTTCCCTTCAAGAAGCCTTTCGCTAAGGCTGTTCTTGTGGAATTGGCAAAGTGATATTTGGAAGCCCATAGAGGGCTGTGGTGAAAAAGTAAATACCTTCCATTGAAAACTGGAAAGAAGCTTTCTGAGAAAGTGCTCTGTGTTTCGTTAATTCATCTCACAGGGTTACATCTTTCCCTTCAAGAAGAATTTCGCTAAGGCTGTTCTTTTGGAATTGGCAAAGGAATATTTGGAAGCCCATAGAGGGCTATGGTGAAAAGGAAATATCTTCCGTTCAAAACTGGAAAGAAGCTTTCTGAGAAACTGCTCTGTGTTCTGTTATATAATCTCACAGAGTTACATCTTTCCCTTCAAGAAGCCTTTCGCTAAGGCTGTTCTTGTGGAATTGGCAAAGGGATATTTGGAAGCCCATAGAGGGCTATGGTGAAAAAGGAAATATCTTCCGTTAGAAACTGGAAAGAAGCTTTCTGAGAAACTGCTCTGTGTTCTGTTAATTCATCTCACAGAGTTACATCTTTCCCTTCAAGAAGCCTTTCGCTAAGGCTGTTCTTGTGGAATTGGCAAAGGGATATTTGGAAGCCCATGGAAGGCTATGGTGAAAAAGGAAATATCTTCCGCTCAAAACTGGAAAGAAGCTTTTGAGAAACTGCTCTGTGTTCTGTTAATTCATCTCACAGAGTTACATCTTTCCCTTCAAGAAGCCTTCGCTAAGGCTGTTCTTGTGGAATTGGCAAAGGATATTTGGAAGCCCATAGAGGATATGGTGAAAACGGAAATATCTTCCGTTCAAAACTGGAAAGAAGCTTTCTGAGAAACTGCTCTGTGTTCTGTTAATTCATCTCACAGAGTTACATCTTTCCTTCAAGAAGCCTTTCGCTGAGGCTGTTCTTGTGGAATTGGCAAAGGATATTTGGAAGCCCATAGAGGGCTATGGTGAAAAGGAAATATGTTCTGTTCAAAACTTGAAAGAAGCTTTCTGAGAAACTGCTCTGTGTTCTGTTAATTCATCTCACAGAGTTACATCTTTCCCTTCAAGAAACCTTTCGCTAAGGCAGTTCTTGTGGAATTGGCAAAGGATATTTGAAGCCCATAAAGGGCTATGGTGAAAAAGGAAATATCTTCCGTTCAAAACTGGAAAGAAGCTTGAGAAACTGCTCTGTGTTCTGTTAATTCATCTCACAGAGTTACATCTTTCCTTCAAGAAGCCTTCGCTAAGGCTGTTCTTGTGGAATTGGCAAAGGATATTTGGAAGCCCATAGAGGGCTATGGTGAAAAGGAAATATGTTCCGTTCAAAACTGGAAAGAAGCTTTCTGAGAAACTGCTCTGTGTTCTGTGAATTCATCTCACAGAATTACATCTTTCCTTCAAGAAGCCTTTCGCTAAGGCTGTTCTTGTGGAATTGGCAAAGGGATATTTGGAAGCCCATAGAGGGCTATGGTAAAAAGGAAATATCTTCCGTTCAAAACTGGAAAGAAGCTTTCTGAGAAACTGCCCCTTGTTCTGTTAATTCATCTCAGAGTTACATCTTTCCTTCACAGCCTTTCGCTAAGGCTGTTCTTGTGGAATTGGCAAAGGATATTTGGAAGCCCATAGAGGGCTATGGTGAAAAGGAAATATCTTCCGCTCAAAACTGGAAAGAAGCTTTTTGAGAAACTGCTCTGTGTTCTGTTAATTCATCTCACAGAGTTACATCTTTCCTTCAATAAGCCTTTCGCTAAGGCTGTTCTTGTGGAATTGGCAAAGGATATTTGGAAGCCCATAGAGGGCTATGGTGAAAAGGAAATATCTTCCGTTCAAAACTGGAAAGAAGCTTTCTGAGAAACTGCTCTGTGTTCTGTTAATTCATCTCACATAGTTACATCTTTCCCTTGAAGAAGAATTTCGCTAAGGCTGTTCTTGTGGAATTGGCAAAGGGATATTTGGAAGCCCATAGAGGGCTTTGGTGAAAAAGGAAATATCTTCCGTTCAAAACTGGAAAGAAGCTTTCTGAGAAAGTGCTCTGTGTTCTGTTAATTCATCTCACAGAGTTACATCTTTCCCTTCAAGAAGCCTTTCGCTAAGGCTGTTCTTGTGGAATTGGCAAAGTGATATTTGGAAGCCCATAGAGGGCTGTGGTGAAAAAGTAAATACCTTCCATTGAAAACTGGAAAGAAGCTTTCTGAGAAAGTGCTCTGTGTTTCGTTAATTCATCTCACAGGGTTACATCTTTCCCTTCAAGAAGAATTTCGCTAAGGCTGTTCTTTTGGAATTGGCAAAGGAATATTTGGAAGCCCATAGAGGGCTATGGTGAAAAAGGAAATATCTTCCGTTCAAAACTGGAAAGAAGCTTTCTGAGAAACTGCTCTGTGTTCTGTTATATAATCTCACAGAGTTACATCTTTCCCTTCAAGAAGCCTTTCGCTAAGGCTGTTCTTGTGGAATTGGCAAAGGGATATTTGGAAGCCCATAGAGGGCTATGGTGAAAAAGGAAATATCTTCCGTTAGAAACTGGAAAGAAGCTTTCTGAGAAACTGTGCTGTGTTCTGTTAATTCATCTCACAGAGTTACATCTTTCCCTTCAAGAAGCCTTTCGCTAAGGCTGTTCTTGTGGAATTGGCAAAGGCATATTTGGAAGCCCATGGAAGGCTATGGTGAAAAAGGAAATATCTTCCGTTCAAAACTGGAAAGAAGCTTTTTGAGAAACTGCTCTGTGTTCTGTTAATTCATCTCACAGAGATACATCTTTCCCTTCAAGAAGCCTTTCGCTAAGGCTGTTCTTGTGGAATTGGCAAAGGGATACTTGGAAGCCCATAGAGGGCTATGGTGAAAAAGGAAATATCTTCCGTTCAAAACTGGAAAGAAGCTTGAGAAACTTCTCTGTGTTCTGTTAATTCATCTCAGAGAGTTACATCTTTCCTTCAAGCCTTTCGCTAAGGCTGTTCTTGTGGAATTGGCAAAGGGATATTTTGAAGCCCATAGAGGGCTATGGTGAAAAGGAAATATCTTCCGCTCAAAACTGGAAAGAAGCTTTCTGAGAAACTGCTCTGTGTTCTGTTAATTCATCTCACAGAGTTACATCTTTCCCTTCAATAACCCTTTTCGCTAAGGCTGTTCTTGTGGAATTGGCAAAGTGATATTTGGAAACCCATAGAGGGCTATGGTGAAAAGGAAATATCTTCCGCTCAAAACTGGAAAGAAGCTTTCTGAGAAACTGCTCTGTGTTCTGTTAATTCATCTCACAGAGTTACATCTTTCCTTCAAGAAGCCTTTCGCTAAGGCTGTTCTTGTGGAATTGGCAAAGGATATTTGGAAGCCCATAGAGGGCTATGGTGAAAAAGGAAATATCTTCCGTTCAAAACTGGAAAGAAGCTTTCTGAGAAACTGCTCTGTGTTCTGTTAAT
Source organism: Erythrocebus patas (assembly GCA_023783455.1). Classification (NCBI taxonomy): domain Eukaryota; kingdom Metazoa; phylum Chordata; class Mammalia; order Primates; family Cercopithecidae; genus Erythrocebus; species Erythrocebus patas. Next base: position 12,800 of record JAKFHT010001938.1, on the reverse strand, counting down.
TCATCTCACAGAGTTACATCTTTCCCTTCAAGAAGCCTTTCACTAAGGCTGTTCTTGTGGAATTGGCAAAGGGATATTTGGAAGCCCATAGAGGTCTATGGTGAAAAAGGAAATATCTTCCGTTCAAAACTGGAAAGAAGCTTTCTGAGAAACTGCTCTGTGTTCTGTTAATTCATCTCACGGAGTTACATCTTTCCCTTCAAGAAGCCTTTCGCTAAGCCTGTTCTTGTGGAATTGGCAAAGTGACATTTGGAAACCCATAGAGGGCTAGGGTGAAAAAGGAAATATCTTCCGTTCAAAACTGGAAAGAAGCTTTCTTAGAAACTGCTCTGTGTTCTGTTAATTCATCTCACAGAGTTACATCTTTCCCTTGAAAAAGCCTTTCGCTAAGGCTGTTCTTGTGGAATTGGCAAAGTGACATTTGGAAACCCATAGAGGGCTAGGGTGAGAAAGGAAATATCTTCCGTTCAAAACTGGAAAGAAGCTTTCTGAGAAAGTGCTCTGTGTTCTGTTAATTCATCTCACAGAGTTACATCTTTCCCTTCAAGAAGCCTTTCGCTAAGGCTGTTCTTGTGGAATTGGCAAAGGGATATTTGGAAGCCCATAGAGGGCTATGGTGAAAAAGGAAATATCTTCCGTTCAAAACTGGAAAGAAGCTTTCTGAGAAACTGCTCTGTGTTCTGTTAATTCATCTCACAGAGTTACATCTTTCCCTTCAAGAAGCCTTTCGCTAAGGCTGTTCTTGTGGAATTGGCAAAGTGATATTTGGAAGCCCATAGAGGGCTAGGGTGAAAAAGGAAATATCTTCCGTTCAAGACTGGAAAGAAGCTTTCGAGAATCTGCTCTGTGTTCTGTTAATTCATCTCACAGAGTTACATCTTTCCTTCAAGAAGCCTTCGCTAAGGCTGTTCTTGTGGAATTGGCAAAGGGATATTTGGAAGCCCATAGAGGGATATGGTGAAAAGGAAATATCTTCCGTTCAAAACTGGAAAGAAGCTTTCTGAGAAACTGCTCTGTGTTCTGTTAATTCATCTCACAGAGTTACATCTTTCCCTTCAAGAAGCCTTTCGCTAAGGCTGTTCTTGTGGAATTGGCAAAGGGATATTTGGAAGCCCATAGAGGGCTATGGTGAAAAAGGAAATATCTTCCGTTCAAAACTGGAAAGAAGCTTTCTGAGAAACTGCTCTGTGTTCTGTTAATTCATCTCACAGAGTTACATCTTTCCCTTCAAGAAGCCTTTCGCTAAGGCTGTTCTTGTGGAATTGGCAAAGGATATTTGGAAGCCCATAGAGGGCTATGGTGAAAAAGGAAATATCTTCCGCTCAAAACTGGAAAGAAGCTTGAGAAACTGCTCTGTGTTCTGTTAATTCATCTCACAGAGTTACATCTTTCCCTTCAAGAAGCCTTTCGCTAAGACTGTTCTTGTGGAATTGGCAAAGGAATATTCGGAAGCCCATAGAGGGCTATGGTGAAAAAGGAAATATGTTCCGTTCAAAACTGGAAAGAAGCTTTCTGAGAAACTGCTCTGTGTTCTGTGAATTCATCTCACAGAGTTACATCTTTCCCTTCAAAAAGCCTTTCGCTAAGGCTGTTCTTGTGCAATTGGCAAAGGGATATTTGGAAGCCCATAGAGGGCTGTGGTGAAGAAGGAAATATCTTCCGTTCAAAACTGGAAAGAAGCTTTCTGAGAAACTGCTCTGTGTTCTGTTAATTCATCTCACAGAGTTACATCTTTCCCTTCAAGAAGCCTTTCGCTAAGGCTGTTCTTGTGGAATTGGCAAAGGGATATTTGGAAGCCCATAGTGGGCTATGGTGAAAAAGGAAATATCTTCCGTTCAAAACTGGAAAGAAGCTTTCTGAGAAACTGCTCTGTGTTCTGTTAATTCATCTCACAGAGTTACATCTTTCCCTTCAAGAAGCCTTTCGCTAAGACTGTTCTTGTGGAATTGGCAAAGCGATATTTGGAAGCCCATAGAGGGCTATGGTGAAAAAGTAAATATCTTCCGTTCAAAACTGGAAAGAAGCTTTCTGAGAAACTGCTCTGTGTTCTGTTAATTCATCTCACAGAGTTACATCTTTCCCTTCAAGAAGCCTTTCGCTAAGGCTGTTCTTGTGGAATTGGCAAAGTGATATTTGGAAGCCCATAGAGGGCTATGGTGAAAAAGGAAATATCTTCCGTTCAAAACTGGAAAGAAGCTTTCTGAGAAACTGCTCTGTGTTCTGTTAATTCATCTCACAGAGTTACATCTTTCCCTTCAAGAAGCCTTTCGCTAAGGCTGTTCTTGTGGAATTGGCAAAGTGATATTTGGAAGCCCATAGAGGGCTATGGTGAAAAAGGAAATATCTTCCGTTAGAAACTGGAAAGAAGCTTTCTGAGAAACTGTGCTGTGTTCTGTTAATTCATCTCACAGAGTTACATCTTTCCCTTCAAGAAGCCTTTCGCTAAGGCTGTTCTTGTGGAAATGGCAAAGGGATATTTGGAAGCCCATGGAAGGCTATGGTGAAAAAGGAAATATCTTCCGTTCAAAACTGGAAAGAAGCTTTCTGAGAAACTGCTCTGTGTTCTGTTAATTCATCTCACAGAGTTACATCTTTCCCTTCAAGAAGCCTTTCGCTAAGGCTGTTCTAGTGGAATTGGCAAACGGATATTTGGAAGCCCGTAGAGGGCTAGGGTGAAAAAGGAAATATCTTCCGTTCAAGACTGGAAAGAAGCTTTCCGAGAAACTGCTCTGTGTTCTGTTAATTCATCTCACAGAGTTACATCTTTCCCTTCAAGAAGCCTTTCGCTAAGGCTGTTCTTGTGGAATTGGCAAAGGGATATTTGGAAGCCCATGGAGGGATATGGTGAAAACGGAAATATCTTCCATTCAAAACTGGAAAGAAGCTTTCTGAGAAACTGCTCTGTGTTCTGTTACTTCATCTCACAGAGTTACATCTTTCCCTTCAAGAAGCCTTTCGCTAAGGCTGTTCTTGTGGAATTGGCAAAGGGATATTTGGAAGCCCATAGAGGGCTATGGTGAAAAAGGAAATATCTTCCGTTCAAAACTGGAAAGAAGCTTTCTGAGAAACTGCTCTGTGTTCTGTTAATTCATCTCACAGAGTTACATCTTTCCCTTCAAGAAGCCTTTCGCTAAGGCTGTTCTTGTGGAATTGGCAAAGGGATATTTGGAAGCCCATAGAGGGCTATGGTGAAAAAGGAAATATCTTCCGTTCAAAACTGGAAAGAAGCTTGAGAAACTGCTCTGTGTTCTGTTAATTCATCTCACAGAGTTACATCTTTCCTTCAAGAAGCCTTTCGCTATGACTGTTCTTGTGGAATTGGCAAAGGGATATTTGGAAGCCCATAGAGGGCTATGGTGAAAAAGGAAATATGTTCCGTTCAAAACTGGAAAGAAGCTTTCTGAGAAACTGCTCTGTGTTCTGTGAATTCATCTCACAGAGTTACATCTTTCCCTTCAAAAAGCCTTTCGCTAAGGCTGTTCTTGTGCAATTGGCAAAGGGATATTTGGAAGCCCATAGAGGGCTGTGGTGAAGAAGGAAATATCTTCCGTTCAAGACTGGAAAGAAGCTTTCTGAGAAACTGCTCTGTGTTCTGTTAATTCATCTCACAGAGTTACATCTTTCCCTTCAAGAAGCCTTTAGCTAAGGCTGTTCTTGTGGAATTGGCAAAGGGATATTTGGAAGCCCATAGTGGGCTATGGTGAAAAAGGAAATATCTTTTGTTCAAAACTGGAAAGAAGCTTTCTGAGAAAGTGCTCTGTGTTCTGTTAATTCATCTCACAGAGTTACATCTTTCCTTCAAGAAGCCTTTCGCTAAGACTGTTCTTGTGGAATTGGCAAAGCGATATTTGGAAGCCCATAGAGGGCTATGGTGAAAAGGAAATATCTTCCGCTCAAAACTGGAAAGAAGCTTGAGAAACTGCTCTGTGTTCTGTTAATTCATCTCACAGAGTTACATCTTTCCTTCAAGAAGCCTTTCGCTAAGGCTGTTCTTGTGGAATTGGCAAAGGATATTTGGAAGCCCATAGAGGGCTATGGTGAAAAGGAAATATCTTCCGCTCAAAACTGGAAAGAAGCTTTCTGAGAAACTGCTCTGTGTTCTGTTAATTCATCTCACAGAGTTACATCTTTCCTTCAAGAAGCCTTTCGCTAAGGCTGTTCTTGTGGAATTGGCAAAGGATATTTGGAAGCCCATAGAGGGCTATGGTGAAAAGGAAATATCTTCCGCTCAAAACTGGAAAGAAGCTTTCTGAGAAACTGCTCTGTGTTCTGTTAATTCATCTCACAGAGTTACATCTTTCCCTTCAAGAAGCCTTTCGCTAAGACTGTTCTTGTGGAATTGGCAAAGGGATATTGGAAGCCCATAGAGGGCTATGGTGAAAAGGAAATATGTTCCGTTCAAAACTGGAAAGAAGCTTTCTGAGAAACTGCTCTGTGTTCTGTGAATTCATCTCACAGAGTTACATCTTCCTTCAAAAGCCTTCGCTAAGGCTGTTCTTGTGGAATTGGCAAGGGATATTTGGAAGCCCATAGAGGGCTGTGGTGAAGAAGGAAATATCTTCCGCTCAAAACTGGAAAGAAGCTTTCTGAGAAACTGCTCTGTGTTCTGTTAATTCATCTCACAGAGTTACATCTTTCCCTTCAAGAAGCCTTTCGCTAAGGCTGTTCTTGTGGAATTGGCAAAGGATATTTGGAAGCCCATGGAAGGCTATGGTGAAAAGGAAATATCTTCCGCTCAAAACTGGAAAGAAGCTTTCTGAGAAACTGCTCTGTGTTCTGTTAATTCATCTCACAGAGTTACATCTTTCCCTTCAAGAAGCCTTTCGCTAAGGCTGTTCTAGTGGAATTGGCAAGGATATTTGGAAGCCCGTGAGGGCTAGGGTGAAAAAGGAAATATCTTCCGCTCAAGACTGGAAAGAAGCTTTCGAGAAACTGCTCTGTGTTCTGTTAATTCATCTCACAGAGTTACATCTTTCCTTCAAGCCTTTCGCTAAGGCTGTTCTTGTGGAATTGGCAAAGGGATATTTGGAAGCCCATGGAGGGATATGGTGAACACGGAAATATCTTCCATTCAAAACTGGAAAGAAGCTTTCTGAGAAACTGCTCTGTGTTCTGTTAATTCATCTCACAGAGTTACATCTTTCCCTTCAAGAAGCCTTTCGCTAAAGCTGTTCTTGTGGAATTGGCAAAGGGATATTTGGAAGCCCATAGAGGGCTATGGTGAAAAGGAAGTATCTTCCGCTCAAAACTGGAAAGAAGCTTTCTGAGAAACTGCTCTGTGTTCTGTTAATTCATCTCACAGAGTTACATCTTTCCTTCAAGAAGCCTTCGCTAAGGCTGTTCTTGTGGAATTGGCAAAGGGATATTTGGAAGCCCATAGAGGGCTATGGTGAAAAAGGAAATATCTTCCGTTCAAAACTGGAAAGAAGCTTTCTGAGAAACTGCTCTGTGTTCTGTTAATTCATCTCACAGAGTTACATCTTTCCCTTCAAGAAGCCTTTCGCTAAGACTGTTCTTGTGGAATTGGCAAAGGGATATTCGGAAGCCCATAGAGGGCTATGGTGAAAAAGGAAATATGTTCCGTTCAAAACTGGAAAGAAGCTTTCTGAGAAACTGCTCTGTGTTCTGTGAATTCATCTCACAGAGTTACATCTTTCCCTTCAAAAAGCCTTTCGCTAAGGCTGTTCTTGTGCAATTGGCAAAGGGATATTTGGAAGCCCATAGAGGGCTGTGGTGAAGAAGGAAATATCTTCCGTTCAAAACTGGAAAGAAGCTTTCTGAGAAACTGCTCTGTGTTCTGTTAATTCATCTCACAGAGTTACATCTTTCCCTTCAAGAAGCCTTTAGCTAAGGCTGTTCTTGTGGAATTGGCAAAGGGATATTTGGAAGCCCATAGTGGCTATGGTGAAAAGGAAATATCTTTCGTTCAAAACTGGAAAGAAGCTTTCTGAGAAACTGCTCTGTGTTCTGTTAATTCATCTCACAGAGTTACATCTTTCCCTTCAAGAAGCCTTTCGCTAAGACTGTTCTTGTGGAATTGGCAAAGCGATATTTGGAAGCCCATAGAGGGCTATGGTGAAAAAGGAAATATCTTCCGTTCAAAACTGGAAAGAAGCTTTCTGAGAAACTGCTCTGTGTTCTGTTAATTCATCTCACAGAGTTACATCTTTCCCTTCAAGAAGCCTTTCGCTAAGGCTGTTCTTGTCAATTGGCAAGGGGATATTTGGAAGCCCATAGAGGGCTATGGTGAAAAAGGAAATATCTTCCGTTCAAAACGGGAAAGAAGCTTTCTGAGAAACTGCTCTGTGTTCTGTTAATTCATCTCACAGAGTTACATCTTTCCCTTCAAGAAGCCTTCGCTAAGGCTGTTCTTGTGGAATTGGCAAAGGGATATTTGGAAGCCCATAGAGGGCTATGGTGAAAAAGGAAATATCTTCCGTTCAAAACTGGAAAGAAGCTTTTTGAGAAACTGCTCTGTGTTCTGTTAATTCATCTCACAGAGTTACATCTTTCCCTTCAAGAAGCCTTTCGCTAAGGCTGTTCTTGTGGAATTGGCAAAGGGATACTTGGAAGCCCATAGAGGGCTATGGTGAAAAAGGAAATATCTTCCGTTCAAAACTGGAAAGAAGCTTTCTGAGAAACTTCTCTGTGTTCTGTTAATTCATCTTAGAGAGTTACATCTTTCCCTTCAAGAAGCCTTTCGCTAAGGCTGTTGTTGTGGAATTGCCAAAGGGATATTTTGAAGCCCATAGAGGGCTATGGTGAAAAAGGAAATATCTTCCGTTCAAATCTGGAAAGAAGCTTTCTGAGAAACTGCTCTGTGTTCTGTTAATTCATCTCACCGAGTTACATCTTTCCCTTCAAGAACCCTTTCGCTAAGGCTGTTCTTGTGGAATTGGCAAAGGGATATTTGGAAGCCCATAGAGGGCTATGGTGAAAAAGGAAATATCTTCCGTTCAAAACTGGAAAGAAGCTTTCTGAGAAACTGCTCTGTGTTCTGTTAATTCATCTCACAGAGTTACATCTTCCCTTCAAGAAGCCTTTCGCTAAGGCTGTTCTTGTGGAATTGGCAAAGGGATATTTGGAAGCCCATAGAGGGCTATGGTGAAAAAGGAAATATCTTCCGTTCAAAACTGGAAAGAAGCTTTCTGAGAAACTGCTCTGTGTTCTGTTAATTCATCTCACAGAGTTACATCTTTCCCTTCAAGAAGCCTTTCGCTAAGGCTGTTCTTGTGGAATTGGCAAAGGGATATTTGGAAGCCCATAGAGGTTATGGTGAAAAAGGAAATATCTTCCGTTCAAAACTGGAAAGAAGCTTTCTGAGAAACTGCTCTGTGTTCTGTTAATTCATCTCACAGAGTTACATCTTTCCCTTGAAAAAGCCTTTCGCTAAGGCTCTTCTTGTTTAATTGGCAAAGTGACATTTGGAAACCCATAGAGGGCTAGGGTGAAAAAGGAAATATCTTCCGTTCAAAACTGGAAAGAAGCTTTCTGAGAAAGTGCTCTGTGTTCTGTTAATTCATCTCACAGAGTTACATCTCCTTTCGCTAAGCCTGTTCTTGTGGAATTGGCAAACGGATATTTGGAAGCCCATAGAGGGCTATGGTGAAAAAGGAAATATCTTACTTTCCAAACTGGAAAGAAGCTTTCTGAGAAACTGCTCTGTGTTCTGTTAATTCATCTCACAGAGTTACATCTTTCCCTTCAAGAAGCCTTTCGCTAAGGCTGTTCTTGTGGAATTGGCAAAGGTATATTTGGAAGCCCATAGATGGTTATGGTGAAAAAGGAAATATCTTCCGTTCAAAACTGGAAAGAAGCTTTCTGAGAAAATGCTCTGTGTTCTGTTAATTCATCTCACAGAGTTACATCTTTCCCTTCAAGAAGCCTTTCGCTAAGGCTGTTCTTGTGGAATTGGCAAAGGGATATTTGGAAGCCCTTAGAGGGCTATGGTGAAAAAGGAAATATCTTCCGTTCAAAACTAGAAAGAAGCTTTCTGAGAAAATGCTCTGTGTTCTGTTAATTCATCTCACAGAGTTACATCTTTCCTTCAAGAAGCCTTTCGCTAAGGCTGTTCTTGTGGAATTGGCAAAGGATATTTGGAAGCCCATAGGGCTATGGTGAAAAGGAAATATCTTCCGTTCAAAACTGGAAAGAAGCTTTCTGAGAAACTGCTCTGTGTTCTGTTAATTCATCTCACAGAGTTACATCTTTCCCTTCAAGAAGCCTTTCGCTAAGGCTGTTCTTGTGGAATTAGCAAAGGATATTTGGAAGCCCTTAGAGGGCTATGGTGAAAAGGAAATATCTTCCGTTCAAAACTAGAAAGAAGCTTTCTGAGAAAATGCTCTGTGTTCTGTTAATTCATCTCACAGAGTTACATCTTTCCTTCAAGAAGCCTTTCGCTAAGGCTGTTCTTGTGGAATTGGCAAAGGGATATTTGGAATCCCATAGAGGGCTATGGTGAAAAAGTTAATATCTTCCGTTCAAAACTGGAAAGAAGCTTTTTGAGAAACTGCTCTGTGTTCTGTTAATTCATCTCACAGAGTTACATCTTTCCCTTCAAGAAGCCTTTCGCTAAGGCTGTTCTTGTGGAATTGGCAAAGGGATATTTGGAAGCCCATAGAGGGCTATGGTGAAAAAGGAAATATCTTCCGTTAGAAACTGGAAAGAAGCTTTCTGAGAAACTGCTCTGTGTTCTGTTAATTCATCTCACAGAGTTACATCTTTCCCTTCAAGAAGCCTTTCGCTAAGGCTTTTCTTGTGGAATTGGCAAAGGGATATTTGGAAGCCCATAGAGGGCTGTGGTGAAAAAGGAAATATCTTCCATTGAAAACTGGAAAGAAGCTTTCTGAGAAAGTGCTCTGAATTCTGTTAATTCATCTCACAGAGTTACATCTTTCCCTTCAAGAAGCCTTCGCTAAGACTGTTCTTGTGGAATTGGCAAAGGGATATTTGGAAGCCCATACAGGGCTATGGTGAAAAAGGAAATATCTTCCGTTCAAAACTGGAAAGAAGCTTTCTGAGAAACTGCTCTGTGTTCTGTTATTTCATCTCACAGAGTTACATCTTTCCCTTCAAAAAGCCTTTCCCTAAGGCTGTTCTTGTGGAATTGGCAAAGGGATATTTGGAAGCCCATAGAGGGCTATGGTGAAAAAGGAAATATCTTCCGTTCAAAACTGGAAAGAAGCTTTCTGAGAAACTACTCTGTGTTCTGTTAATTCATCTCACAGAGTTACATCTTTCCGTTCAAGAAGCCTTTCGCTAAGACTGTTCTTGTGGAATTGGCAAAGGGATATTTTGAAGCCCATAGAGGGCTATGGTGAAAAAGGAAATATGTTCTGTTCAAAACTGGAAAGAAGCTTTCTGAGAAACTGCTCTGTGTTCTGTGAATTCATCTCACAGAGTTACATCTTTCCCTTCAAAAAGCCTTTCGCTAAGGCTGTTCTTGTGGAATTGGGAAAGGGATATTTGGAAGCCCATAGAGGGCTGTGCTGAAGAAGGAAATATCTTCCGTTCAAAACTGGAAAGAAGCTTTCTGAGAAACTGCTCTGTGTTCTGTTAATTCATCTCACAGGGTTACATCTTTCCCTTCAAGAAACCTTTCGCTAAGGCTGTTCTTGTGGAATTGGCAAAGGGATATTTGGAAGCCCATAGAGGGCTATGGTGAAAAAGGAAATATCTTCCGTTCAAAACTGGAAAGAAGCTTTCTGAGAAACTGCTCTGTGTTCTGTTAATTCATCTCACAGAGTTACATCTTTCCCTTCAAGAAGCCTTTCGCTAAGGCTCTTCTTGTGGAATTGGCAAAGGGATATTTGGAAGCCCATAGAGGGCTATGTTGAGAAAGGAAATATCTTCCGTTCAAAACTGCAAAGAAGCTTTCTGAGAAACTGCTCTGTGTTCTGTTAATTCATCTCACAGAGTTACATCTTTCCCTTCAAGAAGCCTTTCGCTAAGGCTGGTATTGTGGAATTGGCAAAGGGATATTTGGAAGCCCTTAGAGGGCTATGGTGAAAAAGGAAATATCTTCCGTTCAAAACTAGAAAGAAGCTTTCTGAGAAAATGCTCTGTGTTCTGTTAATTCATCTCACAGAGTTACATCTTTCCTTTCAAGAAGCCTTTCGCTAAGGCTGTTCTTGTGGAATTGGCAAAGGGATATTTGGAATCCCATAGAGGGCTATGGTGAAAAAGGTAATATCTTCCGTTCAAAACTGGAAACAAGCTTTTTGAGAAACTGCTCTGTGTTCTGTTAATTCATCTCACAGAGTTACATCTTTCCCTTCAAGAAGCCTTTCGCTAAGGCTGTTCTTGTGGAATTGGGAAAGTGATATTTGGAAGCCCATAGAGGGCTATGGTGAAAAAGGAAATATCTTCCGTTCAAAACTGGAAAGAAGCTTTCTGAGAAACTGCTCTGTGTTCTGTTAATTCATCTCACAGAGTTACATCTTTCCCTTCAAGAAGCCTTTCGCTAAGGCTTTTCTTGTGGAATTGGCAAAGGGATATTTGGAAGCCCATAGAGGGCTGTGGTGAAAAAGGAAATATCTTCCATTGAAAACTGGAAAGAAGCTTTCTGAGAAAGTGCTCTGAATTCTGTTAATTCATCTCACAGAGTTACATCTTTCCCTTCAAGAAGCCTTCGCTAAGACTGTTCTTGTTTAATTGGCAAAGGGATATTTGGAAGCCCATAGAGGGCTATGGTGAAAAAGGAAATATCTTCCGTTCAAAACTGGAAAGAAGCTTTCTGAGAAACTGTTCTCTGTTCTGTTAATTCATCTCACAGAGTTACATCTTTCCCTTGAAAAAGCCTTTCGCTAAGGCTGTTCTTGTGGAATTGGCAAAGTGACCTTTGGAAACCCTTAGAGGGCTATGGTGAAAAAGGAAATATCTTCCGTTCAAAACTGGAAAGAAGCTTTCTGAGAAACTGTTCTCTGTTCTGTTAATTCATCTCACAGAGTTACATCTTTCCCTTGAAAAAGCCTTTCGCTAAGGCTGTTCTTGTGGAATTGGCAAAGTGACATTTGGAAACCCATAGAGGGCTAGGGTGAAAAAGGAAATATCTTCCGTTCAAAACTGGAAAGAAGCTTTCTGAGAAACTGCTCTGTATTCTGATAATTCATCTCACAGAGTTACATCTTTCCCTTCAAGAAGCCTTTCGCTAAGCCTGTTCTTATGGAATTGGCAAAGGGATATTTGGAAGCCCATAGAGGGCTATGGTGAAAAAGGAAATATCTTCCTTTCAAAACTGGAAAGAAGCTTTCTGAGAAACTGCTCTGTGTTCTGTTAATTCATCTCACAGAGTTACATCTTTCCCTTCAAGAAGAATTTCGCTAAGGCTGTTCTTGTGGAATTGGCAAAGGGATATTTGGAAGCCCATAGAGGGCTATGGTGAAAAAGGAAATATCTTCCGTACAAAACTGGAAAGAAGCTTTCTGAGAAACTGCTCTGTGTTCTGTTAATTCATCTCACAGAGTTACATCTTTCCCTTCAAGAAGCCTTTCGCTAAGGCTGTTCTTGTGGAATTGGCAAAGGGATATTTGGAAGCCCATAGAGGGCTATGGTGAAAAAGGAAATATCTTCCGTTCAAAACTGGAAAGAAGCTTTCTGAGAAACTGCTCTGTGTTCTGTTAATTCATCTCACAGAGTTACATCTTTCCTTCAAGAAGCCTTTCGCTAAGGCTGTTCTTGTGGAATTGGCAAAGGGATATTTGGAAGCCCATAGAGGGCTATGGTGAAAAAGGAAATATCTTCCGTTCAAAACTAGAAAGAAGCTTTCTGAGAAAATGCTCTGTGTTCTGTTAATTCATCTCACAGAGTTACATCTTTCCTTTCAAGAAGCCTTTCGCTAAGGCTGTTCTTGTAGAATTGGCAAAGGGATATTTGGAAGCCCATAGAGGGCTATGGTGAAAAAGGAAATATCTTCCGTTCAAAACTGGAAAGAAGCTTTCTGAGAAACTGCTCTGTGTTCTGTGAATTCATCTCACAGAGTTACATCTTTCCCTTCAAGAAGCCTTTCGCGAAGGCTGTTCTTGTGGAATTGGCAAAGGGATATTTGGAAGCCCATAGAGGGCTCTGGTGAAAAACTAAATATCTTCCATTGAAAACTGGAAAGAAGCTTTCTGAGAAAGTGCTCTCTGTTCTGTTAATTCATCTCACAGAGTTACATCTTTCCCTTCAAGAAGCCTTTCGCTAAGGCTGTTCTTGTGGAATTGGCAAAGGGATATTTGGAAGCCCATAGAGGGCTATGGTGAAAAAGGAAATATCTTCCGTTCAAAACTGGAAAGAAGCTTTCTGAGAAACTGCTCTGTGTTCTGTTAATTCATCTCACAGAGTTACATCTTTGCCTTCAAGAAGCTTTACGCTAAGGCTGTTCTTGTGGAATTGGCAAAGGGATATTTGGAAGCCCATAGAGGGCTATGGTGAAAAAGGAAATATCTTCCGTTCAAAACTGGAAAGAAGCTTTCTGAGAAACTGCTCTGTGTTCTGTTAATTCATCTCACAGAGTTACATCTTTCCCTTCAAGAAGCCTTTCGCGAAGGCTGTTCTTGTGGAATTGGCAAAGGGATATTTGGAAGCCCATAGAGGGCTGTGGTGAAAAAGTAAATATCTTCCATTGAAAACTGGAAATAAGCTTTCTGAGAAAGTGCTCTCTGTTCTGTTAATTCATCTCACAGAGTTACATCTTTCCCTTCAAGAAGCCTTTCTCTAAGGCTGTTCTTGTGGAATTGGCAAAGGGATATTTGGAAGCCCATAGATGGCTATGGTGAAAAAGGAAATATCTTCCGTTCAAAACCGGAAAGAAGCTTTCT
>JAKFHT010001937.1:0-21770 GCA_023783455.1 Erythrocebus patas | reverse complement strand
TGTGAGATGAATTAACAGAACACAGAGCAGTTTCTCAGAAAGCTTCTTTCCAGTTTTGAACGGAAGATATTTCCTTTTTCACCATAGCCCTCTATGGCTTCCAAATATCCTTTGCCAATTCCACAAGAACAGCCTTAGCGAAAGGCTTTTGAAGGAAAGATGGAACTCTGTGAGATGAATTAACAGAACACAGAGCAGTTTCTCAGAAAGCTTCTTCCAGTTTTGAACGGAAGATATTTTTTTCACCATAGCCCTCTATGGCTTCCAAATATCCTTTGCTAATTCCACAAGAACAGCCTTAGCGAAAGGCTTCTTGAAGGAAAGATGTAACTCTGTGAGATGAATTAACAGAACACAGAGCAGTTTCTCAGAAAGCTTCTTTCCAGTTTTGAACGGAAGATATTTCCTTTTTCACCATAGCCCTATGGGCTTCCAAATATCCTTTGCCAATTCCACAAGAACAGCCTTAGCGAAAGGCTTTTGAAGGAAAGATGTAACTCTGTGAGATGAATTAACAGAACACAGAGCAGTTTCTCAGAAAGCTTCTTTCCAGTTTTGAACGGAAGATATTTCCTTTTTCACCATAGCCCTATGGGCTTCCAAATATCCTTTGCCAATTCCACAAGAACAGCCTTAGCGAAAGGCTTCTGAAGGAAAGATGTAACTCTGTGAGATGAATTAACAGAACACAGAGCAGTTTCTCAGAAAGCTTCTTTCCAGTTTTGAACGGAAGATATTTCCTTTTTCACCATAGCCCTCTATGGGCTTCCAAATATCCCTTTGCCAATTCCACAAGAACAGCCGTAGCGAAAGGCTTCTTGAAGGGAAAGATGTAACTCTGTGAGATGAATTCAGAGAACACAGAGCAGTTTCTCAGAAAGCTTCTTTCCAGTTTTGAACGGAAGATATTTTTTCACCATAGCCTCTATGGGCTTCCAAATATCCTTTGCCAATTCCACAAGAACAGCCTTAGCGAAAGGCTTCTTCAAGGGAAAGATGTAACCTGTGAGATGAATTAACAGAACACAGAGCAGTTTCTCAGAAAGCTTTTTCCAGTTTTGAACGGAAGATATTTCCTTTTTCACCATAGCCCTCTATGGGCTTCCAAATATCCCTTTGCCAATTCCACAAGAACAGCCTTAGCGAAAGGCTTCTTGAAGGGAAAGATGTAACTCTGTGAGATGAATTAACAGAACACAGAGCAGTTTCTCAGAAAGTTTCTTTCCAGTTTTGAACGGAAGATATTTCCTTTTTCACCATAGCCCTCTATGGGCTTCCAAATATCCTTTGCTAATTCCACAAGAACAGCCTTAGCGAAAGGCTTTTGAAGGAAAGATGTAACTCTGTGAGATGAATTACCAGAACACATAGCAGTTTCTCAGAAAGCTTCTTTCCAGTTTTGAACGGAAGATATTTTTTCACCATAGCCCTATGGGCTTCCAAATATCCTTTGCTAATTCCACAAGAACAGCCTTAGCGAAAGGCTTTTGAAGGGAAAGATGTAACCTGTGAGATGAAGTAACAGAACACAGAGCAGTTTCTCAGAAAGCTTCTTTCCAGTTTTGAACGGAAGATATTTCCTTTTTCACCATAGCCTCTATGGGCTTCCAAATATCCTTTGCTAATTCCACAAGAACAGCCTTAGTGAAAGGCTTCTTGAAGGAAAGATGTAACTCTGTGAGATAAATTCAGAGAACACAGAGCAGTTTCTCAGAAAGCTTCTTTCCAGTTTTGAACGGAAGATATTTCTTTTTCACCATAGCCCTATGGGCTTCCAAATATCACTTTGACAATTCCACAAGAAGAGACTTAGCGAAAGGTTTCTTGAAGGGAAAGATGTAACTCTGTGAGATGAATTGACAGAACACAGAGCAGTTTCTCAGAAAGCTTCTTTCCAGTTTTGAACGGAAGATATTTTTCACCATAGCCTCTATGGGCTTCCAAATATCCCTTGCTAATTCCACAAGAACAGCCTTAGCGAAAGGCTTCTTGAAGGAAAGATGTAACCTGTGAGATGAATTACCAGAACACAGAGCAGTTTCTCAGAAAGCTTCTTTCCAGTTTTGAACGGAAGATATTTTTTTCACCATAGCCCTCTATGGGCTTCCAAATATCCCTTGCTAATTCCACAAGAACAGCCTTAGCGAAAGGCTTGAAGGGAAAGATGTAACTCTGTGAGATGAATTCAGAGAACACAGAGCAGTTTCTCAGAAAGCTTCTTTCCAGTTTTGAACGGAAGATATTTCCTTTTCACCATAGCCCTCTATGGGCTTCCAAATATCCCTTTGCCAATTCCACAAGAACAGCCGTAGCGAAAGGCTTCTTGAAGGAAACGATGTAACTCTGTGAGATGAATTAACAGAACACAGAGCAGTTTCTCAGAAAGCTTCTTTCCAGTTTTGAACGGAAGATATTTCCTTTTTCACCATAGCCCTCTATGGGCTTCCAAATATCCCTTTGCCAATACCACAAGAACAGCCTTAGTGAAAGGCTTCTTGAAGGGAATGATGTAACTCTGTGAGATGAATTAACAGAACACAGAGCAGTTTCTCAGAAAGCTTCTTTCCAGTTTTGAACGGAAGATATTTCCTTTTTCACCATAGCCCTCTAAGGGCTTCCAAATATCCCTTTGCCAATTCCACAAGAACAGCCTTAGCGAAAGGCTTCTTGAAGGGAAAGATGTAACTCTGTGAGATTAATTCAGAGAACACAGAGCAGTTTCTCAGAAAGCTTCTTTCCAGTTTTGAACGGAAGATATTTCCTTTTTCACCATAGCCCTCTATGGGCTTCCAAATATCCCTTTGCAAATTCCAAAAGAAAAGCCATAGCGAAAGGCTTCTTGAAGGGAAAGATGTAACTCTGTGAGATGAATTAACAGGACACAGAGCAGTTTCTCAGAAAGCTTCTTTCTGGTTTTGAACGGAAGATATTTCCTTTTTCACCATAGCCCTCTATGCGCTTCCAAATATACCTTTGCGAATTCCACAAGAACAGCCTTAGCGAAAGGCTTCTTGAAGGGAAAGATGTAACTCTGTGAGATGATATCAGAGAACACAGAGCAGTTTCTCAGAAAGCTTCTTTCCAGTTTTGAACGGAAGATATTTCCTTTTTCACCATAGCACTCTATGGGCTTCCAAATATCCCTTCGCCAATTCCACAAGAACAGCCTTAGCGAAAGGCTTCTTGAAGGGAAAGATGTAACTCTGTGAGATGAATTCAGAGAACACAGAGCAGTTTCTCAGAAAGCTTCTTTCCAGTTTTGAACGGAAGATATTTTTCACCATAGCCCTCTATGGGCTTCCAAATATCCTTTGCTAATTCCAGAAGAACAGCCTTAGAGAAAGGCTTTTTGAAGGGAAAGATGTAACTCTGTGAGATGAATTACCAGAACACAGAGCAGTTTCTCAGAAAGCTTCTTTCCAGTTTTGAACGGAAGATATTTCCTTTTTCACCATAGCCCTCTATGGGCTTCCAAATATCCCTTTGCCAATTCCACAAGAACAGCCTTAGCGAAAGGCTTCTTGAAGGGAAAGATGTAACTCTGTGAGATGAAGTAACAGAACACAGAGCAGTTTCTCAGAAAGCTTCTTTCCAGTTTTGAACGGAAGATATTTCCTTTTTCACCATAGCCCTCTATGGGCTTCCAAATATCACTTTGACAACTCCACAAGAACAGCCTTAGCGAAAGGCTTCTTGAAGGGAAAGATGTAACTCTGTGAGATGAATTCACAGAACACAGAGCAGTTTCTCAGAAAGCTTCTTTCCAGTTTTGAACGGAAGATATTTCCTTTTTCACCATAGCCCTCTATGGGCTTCTAAATATCCCTTTGCCAATTCCACAAGAACAGCCGTAGCGAAAGGCTTCTTCAAGGGAAAGATGTAACTCTGTGAGATGAATTCAGAGAACACAGAGCAGTTTCTCAGAAAACTTCTTTCCAGTTTTGAACGGAAGATATTTCCTTTTTCACCATAGCCCTCTATGGGCTTCCAAATATCCCTTTGCCAATTCCACAAGAACAGCCTTAGCGAAAGGCTTCTTGAAAGGAAAGATGGAACTCTGTGAGATGAATTCAGAGAACACAGAGCAGTTTCTCAGAAAGCTTCTTTCCAGTTTTGAACGGAAGATATTTCATTTTTCACCATAGCCCTCTATGGGCTTCCAAATATCCCTTTGCCAATTCCACAAGAACAGCCTTAGCGAAAGGCTTCTTGAAGGAAAGATGTAACTCTGTGAGATGAATTAACAGAACACAGAGCAGTTTCTCAGAAAGCTTCTTCCAGTTTTGAACGGAAGATATTTTTTTCACCATAGCCCTATGGGCTTCCAAATATCCTTTGCTAATTCCACAAGAACAGCCTTAGCGAAAGGCTTCTTGAAGGAAGATGTAACTCTGTGAGATGAAGTAACAGAACACAGAGCAGTTTCTCAGAAAGCTTTTTCCAGTTTTGAACGGAAGATATTTCCTTTTCACCATAGCCCTCTAAGGGCTTCCAATTATCCCTTTGCCAATACCACAAGAACAGCCTTAGCGAAGGCTTCTTGAAGGGAAAGATGTAACTCTGTGAGATGAATTCAGAGAACACAGAGCAGTTTCTCAGAAAGCTTCTTTCCAGTTTTGAACGGAAGATATTTCCTTTTTCACCATAGCCTCTATGGGCTTCCAAATATCCTTTGCTAATACCACAAGAACAGCCTTAGTGAAAGGCTTCTTGAAGGGAAAGATGTAACTCTGTGAGATGAATTAACAGAACACAGAGCAGTTTCTCAGAAAGCTTTTTCCAGTTTTGAACGGAAGATATTTCCTTTTTCACCATAGCCCTCTATGGGCTTCCAAATATCCCTTTGCCAATTCCACAAGAACAGCCGTAGCGAAAGGCTTCTTGAAGGGAAAGATGTAACTCTGTGAGATGAATTCAGAGAACACAGAGCAGTTTCTCAGAAAGCTTCTTTCCAGTTTTGAACGGAAGATATTTCCTTTTTCACCATAGCCCTCTATGGGCTTCCAAATATCCCTTTGCCAATACCACAAGAACAGCCGTAGCGAAAGGCTTCTTGAAGGGAAAGATGTAACTCTGTGAGATGAATTAACAGAACCCAGTGCAGTTTCTCAGAAAGCTTCTTTCCAGTTTTGAACGGAAGATATTTCCTTTTTCACCATAGCCCTCTATGGGCTTCCAAATATCCCTTTGCAAATTCCAAAAGAAAAGCCATAGCGAAAGGCTTCTTGAAGGGAAAGATGTAACTCTGTGAGATGAATTAACAGAACACAGAGCAGTTTCTCAGAAAGCTTCTTTCTGGTTTTGAACGGAAGATATTTCCTTTTTCACCATAGCCCTCTATGCGCTTCCAAATATACCTTTGCGAATTCCACAAGAACAGCCTTAGCGAAAGGCTTCTTGAAGGGAAAGATGTAACTCTGTGAGATGAATTAACAGAACACAGAGCAGTTTCTCAGAAAGCTTCTTTCCAGTTTTGAACGGAAGATATTTCCTTTTCACCATAGCCCTCTATGGGCTTCCAAATATCCCTTCGCTAATTCCACAAGAACAGCCTTAGCGAAAGGCTTCTTGAAGGGAAAGATGTAACTCTGTGAGATGAATTCAGAGAACACAGAGCAGTTTCTCAGAAAGCTTCTTTCCAGTTTTGAACGGAAGATATTTCCTTTTTCACCATAGCCCTCTATGGGCTTCCAAATATCCCTTTGCCAATTCCACAAGAACAGCCTTAGCGAAAGGCTTTTTGAAGGGAAAGATGTAACTCTGTGAGATCAATTAACAGAACACAGAGCAGTTTCTCAGAAATCTTCTTTCCAGTTTTGAACGGAAGATATTTCCTTTTTCACCATAGCCCTCTATGGGCTTCCAAATATCCCTTTGCCAATTCCACAAGAACAGCCTTAGCGAAAGGCTTCTTGAAGGGAAAGATGTAACTCTGTGAGATGAATTCAGAGAACACAGAGCAGTTTCTCAGAAAGCTTCTTTCCAGTTTTGAACGGAAGATATTTCCTTTTTCACCATAGCCCTCTATGGGCTTCCAAATATCCCTTTGCCAATTCCACAAGAACAGCCTTAGCAAAAGGCTTCTTGAAGGGAAAGATGTAACTCTGTGAGATGAAATAACAGAACACAGAGCAGTTTCTCAGAAAGCTTCTTTCCAGTTTTGAACGGAAGATATTTCCTTTTTCACCATAGCCCTCTATGGGCTTCCAAATATCCCTTTGCCAATTCCAGAAGAACAGCCTTAGCGAAAGGCTTCTTGAAGGGAAAGATGTAACTCTGTGAGATGAATTAACAGAACACAGAGCAGTTTCTCAGAAAGCTTCTTTCCAGTTTTGAACGGAAGATATTTCCTTTTTCACCATAGCCCTCATGGGCTTCCAAATATCCCTTTGCCAATTCCACAAGAACAGCCTTAGTGAAAGGCTTCTTGAAGGGAAAGATGTAACTCTGTGAGATGAATTAACAGAACACAGAGCAGTTTCTCAGAAAGCTTCTTTCCAGTTTTGAACGGAAGATATTTCTTTTTCACCATAGCCCTCTATGGGCTTCCAAATATCCCTTTGCCAATTCCACAAGAACAGCCTTAGCGAAAGGCTTCTTGAAGGAAAGATGTAACTCTGTGAGATGAATTAACAGAACACAGAGCAGTTTCTCAGAAAGCTTCTTTCCAGTTTTGAACGGAAGATATTTCCTTTTTCACCATAGCCCTCTATGGGCTTCCAAATATCCCTTTGCCAATTCCACAAGAACAGCCTTAGCGAAAGGCTTCTTGAAGGGAAAGATGTAACTCTGTGAGATGAATTAACAGAACACAGAGCAGTTTCTGAGAAAGCTTCTTTCTAGTTTTGAACGGAAGATATTTCCTTTTTCACCATAGCCCTCTATGGGCTTCCAAATATCCCTTTGCCAATTCCACAAGAACAGCCTTAGCGAAAGGCTTTTGAAGGAAAGATGTAACTCTGTGAGATGAATTACCAGAACACAGAGCAGTTTCTCAGAAAGCTTCTTTCCAGTTTTGAACGGAAGATATTGCCTTTTTCACCATAGCCCTCTATGGGCTTGCAAATATACCTTTGCCAATTCCACAAGAACAGCCTTAGCGAAAGGCTTCTTGAAGGGAAAGATGTAACTCTGTGAGATGAAGTAACAGAACACAGAGCAGTTTCTCAGAAAGCTTCTTTCCAGTTTTGAACGGAAGATATTTCCTTTTTCAACATAGCCCTCTATGGGCTTCCAAATATCCTTTGCCAATTCCACAAGAACAGCCTTAGCGAAAGACTTCTTGAAGGAACGATGTAACTCTGTGAGATGAATTAACAGAACACAGAGCAGTTTCTCAGAAAGCTTCTTCCAGTTTTGAACGGAAGATATTTCCTTTTTCACCATAGCCCTCTATGGGCTTCCAAATATCCTTTGCCAATTCCACAAGAACAGCCTTAGCGAAAGGCTTCTTGAAGGGAAAGATGTAACGCAGTGAGATGAATTCAGAGAACACAGAGCAGTTTCTCAGAAAGCTTCTTTCCAGTTTTGAACGGAAGATATTTCCTTTTTCACCATAGCCCTCTATGGGCTTCCAAATATCCCTTGCTAATTCCACAAGAACAGCCTTAGCGAAAGGCTTCTTCAAGGAAAGATGTAACCTGTGAGATGAATTAACAGAACACAGAGCAGTTTCAGAAAGCTTCTTTCCAGTTTTGAACGGAAGATATTTCCTTTTTCACCATAGCCCTCTATGGGCTTCCAAATATCCTTTGCTAATTCCACAAGAACAGCCTTAGCGAAAGGTTTTGAAGGGAAAGATGTAACTCTGTGAGATGAATTAACAGAACACAGAGCAGTTTCTCAGAAAGCTTCCTTCCAGTTTTGAACGGAAGATATTTCCTTTTTCACCATAGCCCTCTATGGGCTTCCAAATATCCCTTTGCCAATTCCACAAGAACAGCCTTAGCGAAAGGCTTCTTGAAGGGAAAGATGTAACTCTGTGAGATGAATTCAGAGAACACAGAGCAGTTTCTCAGAAAGCTTCTTTCCAGTTTTGAACGGAAGATATTTCCTTTTTCACCATAGCCCTATGGGCTTCCAAATATCCCTTGCCAATTCCACAAGAACAGCCTTAGCAAAAGGCTTCTTGAAGGGAAAGATGTAACTCTGTGAGATGAATTCACAGAACACAGAGCAGTTTCTCAGAAAGCTTCTTTCCAGTTTTGAACGGAAGATATTTCCTTTTTCACCATAGCCCTCTATGGGCTTCCAAATATCCCTTTGCCAATTCCACAAGAACAGCCTTAGTGAAAGGCTTCTTGAAGGGAAAGATGTAACTCTGTGAGATGAATTAACAGAACACAGAGCAGTTTCTCAGAAAGCTTCTTTCCACTTTTGAACGGAAGATATTTCCTTTTTCACCATAGCCCTCTATGGGCTTCCAAATATCACTTTGACAATTCCACAAGAACAGACTTAGCGAAAGGCTTCTTGAAGGGAAAGATGTAACTCTGTGAGATGAATTGACAGAACACAGTGCAGTTTCTCAGAAAGCTTCTTTCCAGTTTTGAACGGAAGATATTTCCTTTTTCACCATAGCCCTCTATGGGCTTCCAAATATCCCTTTGCAATTCCACAAGAACAGCCTTAGCGAAAGGCTTCTTGAAGGGAAAGATGTAACTCTGTGAGATGAATTAACAGAACACAGAGGAGTTTCTCAGAAAGCTTCTTTCTGGTTTTGAACGGAAGATATTTCCTTTTTCACCATAGCCCTCTATGGGCTTCCAAATATCACGTTGAGAATTCCACAAGAACACCCTTAGCGAAAGTCTTCTTGAAGGGAAAGATGGAACTATGTGAGATGAATTCAGAGAACACAGAGCAGATTCTCAGAAAGCTTCTTTCCAGTTTTGAACGGAAGATATATCCTTTTTCACCATAGCCCTCTATGGGCTTCCAAATATCCCTTTGCCAATTCCACAAGAACAGCCTTAGCGAAAGGCTTTTTGAAGGGAAAGATGTAACTCTGTGAGATCAATTAACAGAACACAGAGCAGTTTCTCAGAAAGCTTCTTTCCAGTTTTGAACGGAAGATATTTCCTTTTTCACCATAGCCCTCTATGGGCTTCCAAATATCCCTTTGCCAATTCCACAAGAACAGCCTTAGCGAAAGGCTTCTTGAAGGGAAAGATGTAACTCTGTGAGATGAATTCAGAGAACACAGAGCAGTTTCTCAGAAAGCTTCTTTCCAGTTTTGAACGGAAGATATTTCCTTTTTCACCATAGCCCTCTATGGGCTTCCAAATATCCCTTTGCCAATTCCACAAGAACAACCTTAGCGAAAGGCTTCTTGAAGGGAAAGATGTAACTCTGTGAGATGAATTAAGAGAACACAGAGCAGTTTCTCAGAAAGCTTCTTTCCAGTTTTGAACGGAAGATATTTCCTTTTTCACCATAGCCCTCTATGCGCTTCCAAATATCCCTTTGCCAATTCCACAAGAACAGCCTTAGCGAAAGGCTTCTTGAAGGGAAAGATGTAACTCTGTGAGATGAATTCACAGAACACAGAGGAGTTTCTCAGAAAGCTTCTTTCCAGTTTTGAACGGAAGATATTTCCTTTTTCACCATAGCCCTCTATGGGCTTCCAAATATCACTTTGACAATTCCACAAGAACAGCCTTAGCTAAAGGCTTTTTGAAAGGAAAGATGTAACTCTGTGAGATGAAATGACAGAACACAGTGCAGTTTCTCAGAAAGCTTCTTTCCAGTTTTGAACGGAAGATATTTCCTTTTTCACCATAGCCCTCTATGCGCTTCCAAATATCCCTTTGCCAATTCCACAAGAACAGCCTTAGCGAAAGGCTTCTTGAAGGGAAAGATGTAACTCTGTGAGATGAATTCAGAGAACACAGAGCAGTTTCTCAGAAAGCTTCTTTCCAGTTTTGAACGGAAGATATTTCCTTTTTCACCATAGCCCTCTATGGGCTTCCAAATATCCCTTTGCCAATTCCACAAGAACAGCCGTAGCGAAAGGCTTCTTGAAGGGAAAGATGTAACTCTGTGAGATGAAATGACAGAACACAGTGCAGTTTCTCAGAAAGCTTCTTTCCAGTTTTGAACGGAAGATATTTCCTTTTTCACCATAGCCCTCTATGCGCTTCCAAATATCCTTTGCCAATTCCACAAGAACAGCCTTAGCGAAAGGCTTCTTGAAGGGAAAGATGTAACTCTGTGAGATGAATTCAGAGAACACAGAGCAGTTTCTCAGAAAGCTTCTTTCCAGTTTTGAACGGAAGATATTTCCTTTTTCACCATAGCCCTCTATGGGCTTCCAAATATCCCTTTGCCAATTCCACAAGAACAGCCGTAGCGAAAGGCTTCTTGAAGTGAAAGATGTAACTCTGTGAGATGAATTCAGAGAACACAGAGCAGTTTCTCAGAAAGCTTTTTCCAGTTT
This sequence comes from Erythrocebus patas, assembly GCA_023783455.1. Lineage (NCBI taxonomy): Eukaryota > Metazoa > Chordata > Mammalia > Primates > Cercopithecidae > Erythrocebus > Erythrocebus patas. The sequence goes on along the minus strand of JAKFHT010001937.1, from coordinate 11,332 downwards.
TGAACGGAAGATATTTCCTTTTTCACCATAGCCCTCTATGGGCTTCCAAATATCCCTTTGCCAATTCCACAAGAACAGACTTAGCGAAAGGCTTCTTGAAGGGAAAGATGTAACTCTGTGAGATGAATTCAGAGAACACAGAGGAGTTTCTCAGAAAGCTTTTTTCCAGTTTTGAACGGAAGATATTTCTTTTTTCACCATAGCCCTCTATGGGCTTCCAAATATCCCTTTGCCAATTCCACAAGAACAGCCTTAGCGAAAGGCTTCTTGAAGGGAAAGATGTAACTCTGTGAGATGAATTAACAGAACACAGAGCAGTTTCTCAGAAAGCTTCTTTCCAGTTTTGAACGGAAGATATTTCCTTTTTCACCATAGCCCTCTATGGGCTTCCAAATATCCCTTTGCCAATTCCACAAGAACAGCCTTAGCGAAAGGCTTCTTGAAGGGAAAGATGTAACTCTGTGAGATGAATTCAGAGAACACAGAGCAGTTTCTCAGAAAGCTTTTTTCCAGTTTTGAACGGAAGATATTTCCTTTTTCACCATAGCCCTCTATGGGCTTCCAAATATCCCTTTGCCAATTCCACAAGAACAGCCTTAGCGAAAGGCTTCTTGAAGTGAAAGATGTAACTCTGTGAGATGAATTAACAGAACACAGAGCAGTTTCTCAGAAGGCTTCTTTCCAGTTTTGAACGGATGATATTTCCTTTTTCACCATAGCCCTCTATGGGCTTCCAAATATCCCTTTGCCAATTCCACAAGAACAGCCTTAGCGAAAGGCTTCTTCAAGGGAAAGATGTAACTCTGTGAGATGAATTAACAGAAAACAGAGCAGTTTCTCAGAAAGCTTCTTTCCAGTTTTGAACGGAAGATATTTCCTTTTTCACCATAGCCCTCTATGGGCTTCCAAATATCACTTTGACAATTCCACAAGAACAGACTTAGCGAAAGGCTTCTTGAAGGGAAAGATGTAACTCTGTGAGATGAATTGACAGAACACAGTGCAGTTTCTCAGAAAGCTTCTTTCCAGTTTTGAACGGAAGATATTTCCTTTTTCACCATAGCCCTCTATGGGCTTCCAAATATCCCTTTGCAAATTCCAAAAGAAAAGCCATAGCGAAAGGCTTCTTGAAGGGAAAGATGTAACTCTGTGAGATCAATTAACAGAACACAGAGCAGTTTCTCAGAAAGCTTCTTTCCAGTTTTGAACGGAACATATTTCCTTTTTCACCATAGCCCTCTATGCGCTTCCAAATATACCTTTGCGAATTCCACAAGAACAGCCTTAGCGAAAGGCTTCTTGAAGGGAAAGATGTAACTCTGTGAGATGAATTCAGAGAACACAGAGCAGTTTCTCAGAAAGCTTCTTTCCAGTTTTGAACGGAAGATATTTCCTTTTTCACCATAGCCCTCTATGGGCTTCCAAATATCCCTTTGCCAATTCCACAAGAACAGACTTAGCAAAAGGCTTCTTGAAGGGAAAGATGGAACTGTGTGAGATGAATTCAGAGAACACAGAGCAGTTTCTCAGAAGGCTTCTTTCCAGTTTTGAACGGAAGATATATCCTTTTTCACCATAGCCCTCTATGGGCTTCCAAATATCCCTTTGCCATTTCCACAAGAACAGCCTTAGCGAAAGGCTTCTTGAAGGGAAAGATGTAACTCTGTGAGATGAATTAACAGAACACAGAGCAGTTTCTCAGAAAGCTTCTTTCCAGTTTTGAACGGAAGATATTTCCTTTTTCACCATAGCCCTCTATGGGCTTCCAAATATCACTTTGACAATTCCACAAGAACAGCCTTAGCGAAAGGCTTTTTGAAGGGAAAGATGTAACTCTGTGAGATGAATTGACAGAACACAGTGCAGTTTCTCAGAAAGCTTCTTTCCAGTTTTGAACGGAAGATATTTCCTTTTTCACCATAGCCCTCTATGGGCTTCCAAATATCCCTTTGCAAATTCCAAAAGAAAAGCCATAGCGAAAGGCTTCTTGAAGGGAAAGATGTAACTCTGTGAGATGAATTAACAGAACACAGAGCAGTTTCTCAGAAAGCTTCTTCCAGTTTTGAAGGAAGATATTTCCTTTTTCACCATAGCCCTCTATGCGCTCCAAATATCCCTTTGCCACTTCCACAAGAACAGCCTTAGCGAAAGGCTTTTGAAGGGAAAGATGTAACTCTGTGAGATGAAGTAACAGAACACAGAGCAGTTTCTCAGAAAGCTTTTTCCAGTTTTGAACGGAAGATATTTCCTTTTTCACCATAGCCCTCTATGGGCTTCCAAATATCACTTTGACAATTCCACAAGAACAGCCTTAGCGAAAGGCTTTTTGAAGGGAAAGATGTAACTCTGTGAGATGAAATGACAGAACACAGGGCAGTTTCTCAGAAAGCTTCTTTCCAGTTTTGAACGGAAGATATTTCCTTTTTCACCATAGCCCTCTAAGGGCTTCCAAATATCCCTTTGCCAATTCCACAAGAACAGCCGTAGCGAAAGGCTTCTTGAAGGGAAAGATGTAACTTTGTGAGATGAATTAACAGAACACAGAGCAGTTTCTCAGAAAGCTTCTTTCCAGTTTTGAAGGGAAGATATTTCCTTTTTCACCATAGCCCTCTATGCGCTTCCAAATATCCCTTTGCCACTTCCACAAGAACAGCCTTAGCGAAAGGCTTCTTGAAGGGAAAGATGTAACTCTGTGAGATGAAGTAACAGAACACAGAGCAGTTTCTCAGAAAGCTTCTTTCCAGTTTTGAACGGAAGATATTTCCTTTTTCACCATAGCCCTCTATGGGCTTCCAAATATCCCTTTGCCAATTCCACAAGAACAGCCTTAGTGAAAGGCTTCTTGAAGGAAAGATGTAACTCTGGGAGATGAATTCAGAGAACACAGAGCAGTTTCTCAGAAAGCTTTTTCCAGTTTTGAACGGAAGATATTTTTTCACCATAGCCCTCTATGGGCTTCCAAATATCCCTTTGCCAATTCCACAAGAACAGCCTTAGCGAAAGGCTTCTTGAAGGGAAAGATGTAACTCTGTGAGATGAATTAACAGAACACAGAGCAGTTTCTCAGAAAGCTTCTTTCCAGTATTGAACGGAAGATATTTCCTTTTTCACCATAGCCCTCTATGGGCTTCCAAATATCCCTTTGCCAATTCCACAAGAACAGCCTTAGCGAAAGGCCTCTTAAGGGAAAGATGTAACTCTGTGAGATGAATTCAGAGAACACAGAGAAGTTTCTCAGAAAGCTTCTTTCCAGTTTTGAACGGAAGATATTTCCTTTTTCATTATAGCCCTCTTAGAACTTCCAAATATCCCTTTGCCAATTCCACAAGAACAGCCTTAGCGAAAGGTTTATTGAAGTGAAAGATGTAACTCTGTGAGATGAATTAACAGAACACAGAGCAGTTTCTCAGAAAGCTTCTTTCCAGTTTTGAACGGATGATATTTCCTTTATCACCGTAGCCCTCTATGGGCTTCCAAATATCACTTTGCCAATTCCAGAAGAACAGCCTTAGCGAAAGGCTTCTTGAAGGGAAAGATGTAACTCTGTGAGATGAATTAACAGAACACAGAGCAGTTTCTCAGAAATCTTCTTTCCAGTTTTGAACGGAAGATATTTCCTTTTTCACCATAGCCCTCTATGGGCTTCCAAATATCCCTTTGCCAATTCCACAAGAACAGCCGTAGCGAAAGGCTTCTTGAAGGGAAAGATGTAACTCTGTGAGATGAATTCAGAGAACACAGAGCAGTTTCTCAGAAAGCTTTTTTCCAGTTTTGAACGGAAGATATTTCCTTTTTCACCATAGCCCTCTATGGGCTTCCAAATATCCCTTTGCCAATTCCACAAGAACAGACTTAGCGAAAGGCTTTGAAGGAAAGATGTAACTCTGTGAGATGAATTCAGAGAACACAGAGGAGTTTCTCAGAATGCTTTTTTCCAGTTTTGAACGGAAGATATTTTTTTTCACCATAGCCCTCTATGGGATTCCAAATATCCTTTGCTAATTCCACAAGAACAGCCTTAGCGAAAGGCTTTGAAGGGAAAGATGTAACTCTGTGAGATGAATTAACAGAACACAGAGCAGTTTCTCAGAAAGCTTCTTCCAGTTTTGAACGGAAGATATTTCCTTTTTCACCATAGCCCTCTATGGGCTTCCAAATATCCTTTGCTAATTCCACAAGAGCAGCCTTAGCGAAAGGCTTCTTGAAGGAAAGATGTAACTCTGTGAGATGAATTCAGAGAACACAGAGCAGTTTCTCAGAAAGCTTTTTTCCAGTTTTGAACGGAAGATATTTCCTTTTTCACCATAGCCCTCTATGGGCTTCCAAATATCCCTTTGCCAATTCCACAAGAACAGCCTTAGCGAAAGGCTTCTTGAAGTGAAAGATGTAACTCTGTGAGATGAATTAACAGAACACAGAGCAGTTTCTCAGAAGGCTTCTTTCCAGTTTTGAACGGATGATATTTCCTTTCTCACCGTAGCCCTCTAAGGGCTTCCAAATATCCCTTTGCCAATTCCACAAGAACAGCCTTAGCGAAAGGCTTCTTGAAGGGAAAGATGTAACTCTGTGAGATGAATTAACAGAAAACAGAGCAGTTTCTCAGAAAGCTTCTTTCCAGTTTTGAACGGAAGATATTTCCTTTTTCACCATAGCCCTCTGTGGGCTTCCAAATATCCCTTTGCCAATTCCACAAGAACAGCCGTAGCGAAAGGCTTCTTGAAGGGAAAGATGTAACTCTGTGAGATGAATTCAGAGAACACAGAGCAGTTTCTCAGAAATCTTCTTTCCAGTTTTGAACGGAAGATATTTCCTTTTTCACCATAGCCCTCTATGGGCTTCCAAATATCCCTTTGCCAATTCCACAAGAACAGCCTTAGCGAAAGGCTTCTTTAAGAGAAAGATGTAACTCTGTGAGATGAATTAACAGAACACAGAGCAGTTTCTCAGAAAGCTTCTTTCCAGTTTTGAACGGAAGATATTTCCTTTTTCACCATAGCCCTCTATGGGCTTCCAAATATCCCTTTGCTAATTCCACAAGAACACCCTTAGCAAAAGGCTTCTTTAAGGGAAAGATGTAACTCTGTGAGATGAATTAACAGAACACAGAGCAGTTTCTCAGAAAGCTTCTTTCCAGTTTGGAACGGAAGATATTTCCGTTTTCATCATAGCCCTCTATGGGCTTCCAAATATCCCTTTGCTAATTCCACAAGACCAGCCTTAGCGAAAGGCTTTTGAAGGGAAAGATGTAACCTGTGAGATGAATTAACAGAACACAGAGCAGTTTCTCAGAAAGCTTTTTCCAGTTTTGAACGGAAGATATTTCCTTTTCACCATAGCCCTCTATGGGCTTCCAAATATCCCTTTGCCAATTCCACAAGAACAGCCTTAGCGAAAGGCTTCTTGAAGGAAAGATGTAACTCTGTGAGTTGAATTACCAGAACACAGAGCAGTTTCTCAGAAAGCTTCTTTCCAGTTTTGAACGGAAGATATTTCTTTTTCACCATAGCCCTCTATGGGCTTCCAAATATCCTTTGCCAATTCCACAAGAACAGCCTTAGCGAAAGGCTTCTTGAAGGAAAGATGTAACCTGTGAGATGAAGAAACAGAACACAGGGCAGTTTCTCAGAAAGCTTCTTTCCAGTTTTGAGCGGAAGATATTTCCTTTTCACCATAGCCCTCTATGGGCTTCCAAATATCCATTTGCCAATTCACAAGAACAGCCTTAGCGAAAGGCTTCTTGAAGGAACGATGTAACTCTGTGAGATGAATTAACAGAACACAGAGCAGTTTCTCAGAAAGCTTCTTTCCAGTTTTGAACGGAAGATATTTCCTTTTTCACCATAGCCCTCTATGGGCTTCCAAATATCCCTTTGCCAATTCCACAAGAACAGCCTTAGCGAAAGGCTTCTTGAAGGGAAAGATGTAACTCTGTGAGATGAATTAACAGAACACAGAGCAGTTTCTCAGAAAGCTCCTTTCCAGTTTTGAAGGGAAGATATTTCCTTTTTCACCATAGCCCTCTATGGGCTTCCAAATATCCCTTTGCCAATTCCACAAGAACAGCCTTAGTGAAAGGCTTCTTGAAGGGAAAGATGTAACTCTGTGAGATGAATTAACAGAACACAGAGCAGTTTCTCAGAAAGCTTCTTTCCAGTTTTGAACGGAAGATATTTCCTTTTTCACCATAGCCCTCTATGGGCTTCCAAATATCCCTGTACAAATACCAAAAGAAAAGCCATAGCGAAAGGCTTCTTGAAGGGAAAGATGTAACTCTGTGAGATGAATTCAGAGAACACAGAGCAGTTTCTCAGAAAGCTTCTTTCCGGTTTTGAACGGAAGATATTTCCTTTTTCACCATAGCCCTCTATGCGCTTCCAAATATCCCTTTGCCAATTCCACAAGAACAGCCTTAGCGAAAGGCTTCTTGAAGGGAAAGATGTAACTCTGTGAGATGAATTAACAGAACACAGAGGAGTTTCTCAGAAAGCTTCTTTCCAGTTTTGAACGGAAGATATTTCCTTTTTCACCATAGCCCTCTAAGGGCTTCCAAATATCCCTTTGCCAATTCCACAAGAACAACCTTAGCGAAAGGCCTCTTGAGGGGAAAGATGTAACTCTGTGAGATGAATTAAGAGAACACAGAGCAGTTTCTCAGAAAGCTTCTTTCCAGTTTTGAACGGAAGATATTTCCTTTTTCACCATAGCCCTCTATGGGCTTCCAAATATCCCTTTGCCAATTCCACAAGAACAGCCTTAGCGAAAGGCTTCTTGAAGGGAAAGATGTAACTCTGTGAGATGAATTCACAGAACACAGAGCAGTTTCTCAGAAAGCTTCTTTCCAGTTTTGAACGGAAGATATTTCCTTTTTCACCATAGACCTCTATGGGCTTCCAAATATCCCTTTGCCAATTCCACAAGAACAGCCTTAGCGAAAGGCTTCTTGAGGGGAAAGATGTAACTCTGTGAGATGAATTAAGAGAACACAGAGCAGTTTCTCAGAAAGCTTCTTTCCAGTTTTGAACGGAAGATATTTCCTTTTTCACCATAGCCCTCTATGGGCTTCCAAATATCCCTTTGCCAATTCCACAAGAACAGTCTTAGCGAAAGGCTTCTTGAAGGGAAAGATGGAACTCTGTGAGATGAATTAACAGAACACAGAGCAGTTTCTCAGAAAGCTTCTTTCCAGTTTTGAACGGAAGATATTTCCTTTTTCACCATAGACCTCTATGGGCTTCCAAATATCCCTTTGCCAATTCCACAAGAACAGCCTTAGCGAAAGGCTTCTTGAAGGGAAAGGTGTAACTCTGTGACATGAATTAACAGAACACAGAGCAGTTTCTCAGAAAGCTTCTTTCCAGTTTTGAACGGAAGATATTTCCTTTTTTACCAGAGACCTCTATGGGCTTCCAAATATCCCTTTGCCAATTCCACAAGAACAGCCTTAGCGAAAGGCTTCTTGAAGGGAAAGATGTAACTCTGTGAGATGAATTAACAGAACACAGAGCAGTTTCTCAGAAAGCTTCTTTCCAGTTTTGAACGGAAGATATTTCCTTTTTCACCATAGACCGCTATGGGCTTCCGAATATCCCTTTGCCAATTCCACAAGAACAGCGTTAGCGAAAGGCTTCTTGAAGGGAAAGATGTAACTCTGTGAGATGAATTAACAGAACACAGAGCAGTTTCTCAGAAAGCCTCTTTCCAGTTTTGAACGGAAGATATTTCCTTTTTCACCATAGCCCTCTATGGGCTTCCAAATATCCCTTTGCCAATTCCACAAGAACAGCCTTAGCGAAAGGCTTCTTGAAGGGCACGATGTAACTCTGTGAGATGAATTAACAGAACACAGAGCAGTTTCTCAGAAAGCTTCTTTCCAGTTTTGAACGGAAGATATTTCCTTTTTCACCATAGCCCCCTACGGGCTTCCAAATATCCCTTCGCCAATTCCACAAGAACAGCCTTAGCGAAAGGCTTCTTGAAGGGAAAGATGTAACTCTGTGAGATGAATTAACAGAACACAGAGCATTTTCTCAGAAAGCTTCTTTCCAGTTTTGAAGGGAAGATATTTCCTTTTCACCATAGCCCTCTATGGGCTTCCAAATATCCTTTGCCAATTCCACAAGAACAGCCTTAGCGAAGGCTTCTTGAAGGAAAGATGTAACTCTGTGAGATGAATTCAGAGAACACAGAGCAGTTTCTCAGAAAGCTTCTTTCCAGTTTTGAACGGAAGATATTTCCTTTTCACCATAGCCCTCTATGGGCTTCCAAATATCCTTTGCCAATTCCACAAGAACAGCCTTAGCGAAAGGCTTTGAAGGAAAGATGTAACTCTGTGAGATGAATTAACAGAACACAGAGCAGTTTCTCAGAAAGCTTCTTTCCAGTTTTGAACGGATGATATTTCCTTTATCACCGTAGCCTCTATGGGCTTCCAAATATCCTTTGCCAATTCCAGAAGAACAGCCTTAGCGAAGGCTTCTTGAAGGAAAGATGTAACTCTGTGAGATGTATTAACAGAACACAGAGCAGTTTCAGAAATCTTCTTTCCAGTTTTGAACGGAAGATATTTCCTTTTTCACCATAGCTCTATGGGCTTCCAAATATCCTTTGCTAATTCCACAAGAACAGCTGAAAGGAAGGCTTTTGAAGGGAAAGATGTAACTCTGTGAGATGAATTCAGAGAACACAGAGCAGTTTCAGAAAGCTTTTTTCCAGTTTTGAACGGAAGATATTTCCTTTTCACCATAGCTCTATGGGCTTCCAAATATCCTTTGCCAATTCCACAAGAACAGACTTAGCGAAAGGCTTCTTGAAGGAAAGATGTAACTCTGTGAGATGAATTCAGAGAACACAGAGGAGTTTCTCAGAAAGCTTTTTTCCAGTTTTGAACGGAAGATATTTCTTTTTCACCATAGCCCTCTATGGGATTCCAAATATCCTTTGCCAATTCACAAGAACAGCCTTAGCGAAAGGCTTCTTGAAGGAAGATGTAACTCTGTGAGATGAATTAACAGAACACAGAGCAGTTTCTCAGAAAGCTTCTTTCCAGTTTTGAGCGGAAGATATTTCCTTTTTCACCATAGCCCTCTATGGGCTTCCAAATATCCTTTGCCAATTCCACAAGAGCAGCCTTAGCGAAAGGCTTCTTGAAGGAAAGATGTAACTCTGTGAGATGAATTCAGAGAACACAGAGCAGTTTCTCAGAAAGCTTTTTTCCAGTTTTGAACGGAAGATATTTCCTTTTTCACCATAGCCTCTATGGGCTTCCAAATATCCTTTGCTAATTCAACAAGAACAGCCTTAGCGAAAGGCTTGAAGTGAAAGATGTAACTCTGTGAGATGAATTAACAGAACACAGAGCAGTTTCTCAGAAGGCTTCTTTCCAGTTTTGAACGGATGATATTTCCTTTCTCACCGTAGCCTCTATGGGCTTCCAAATATCCTTGCCAATTCCACAAGAACAGCCTTAGCGAAAGGCTTTTTCAAGGGAAAGATGTAACTCTGTGAGATGAATTAACAGAAAACAGAGCAGTTTCTCAGAAAGCTTCTTTCCAGTTTTGAACGGAAGATATTTCCTTTTCACCATAGCCCTCTATGGGCTTCCAAATATCCTTTGCCAATTCCACAAGAACAGCCGTGGCGAAAGGCTTCTTGAAGGAAAGATGTAACTCTGTGAGATGAATTCAGAGAACACAGAGCAGTTTCTCAGAAATCTTCTTTCCAGTTTTGAGCGGAAGATATTTCCTTTTTCACCATAGCCCTCTATGGGCTTCCAAATATCCTTTGCCAATTCCACAAGAACAGCCTTAGCGAAAGGCTTTTTAAGAGAAAGATGTAACTCTGTGAGATGAATTAACAGAACACAGAGCAGTTTCTCAGAAAGCTTCTTTCCAGTTTTGAACGGAAGATATTTCCTTTTTCACCATAGCCCTCTATGGGCTTCCAAATATCCTTTGCCAATTCCACAAGAACACCCTTAGCAAAAGGCTTTTTAAGGGAAAGATGTAACTCTGTGAGATGAATTAACAGAACACAGAGCAGTTTCTCAGAAAGCTTCTTTCCAGTTTTGAACGGAAGATATTTCCTTTTTCACCATAGCCTCTATGGGCTTCCAAATATCCTTGCCAATTCCACAAGACCAGCCTTAGCGAAAGGCTTCTTGAAGGAAAGATGTAACTCTGTGAGATGAATTAACAGAACACAGAGCAGTTTCTCAAGCTTCTTTCCAGTTTTGAGCGGAAGATATTTCCTTTTCACCATAGCCTCTATGGGCTTCCAAATATCCTTGCCAATTCCACAAGAACAGCCTTAGCGAAAGGCTTCTTGAAGGAAAGATGTAACTCTGTGAGTTGAATTACCAGAACACAGAGCAGTTTCTCAAGCTTCTTTCCAGTTTTGAACGGAAGATATTTCCTTTTCACCATAGCCCTCTATGGGCTTCCAAATATCCTTTGCCAATTCCACAAGAACAGCCTTATGAAAGGCTTCTTGAAGGGAAAGATGTAACTCTGTGAGATGAAGAAACAGAACACAGGGCAGTTTCTCAGAAAGCTTCTTTCCAGTTTTGAGCGGAAGATATTTCCTTTTTCACCATAGCCCTCTATGGGCTTCCAAATATCCATTTGCCAATTCCACAAGAACAGCCTTAGCGAAAGGCTTCTTGAAGGGAACGATGTAACTCTGTGAGATGAATTAACAGAACACAGAGCAGTTTCTCACAAAGCTTCTTTCCAGTTTTGAACGGAAGATATTTCCTTTTTCACCATAGCCCCTATGGGCTTCCAAATATCCCTTTGCCAATTCCACAAGAACAGCCTTAGCGAAAGGCTTCTTGAAGGGAAAGATGTAACTCTGTGAGATGAATTAACAGAACACAGAGCAGTTTCTCAGAAAGCTCCTTTCCAGTTTTGAAGGGAAGATATTTCCTTTTTCACCATAGCCCTCTATGGGCTTCCAAATATCCCTTTGCCAATTCCACAAGAACAGCCTTAGTGAAAGGCTTCTTGAAGGGAAAGATGTAACTCTGTGAGATGAATTAACAGAACACAGAGCAGTTTCTCAGAAAGCTTCTTTCCAGTTTTGAACGGAAGATATTTCCTTTTTCACCATAGCCCTCTATGGGCTTCCAAATATCCCTGTACAAATACCAAAAGAAAAGCCATAGCGAAAGGCTTCTTGAAGGGAAAGATGTAACTCTGTGAGATTAATTCAGAGAACACAGAGCAGTTTCTCAGAAAGCTTCTTTCCGGTTTTGAACGGAAGATATTTCCTTTTTCACCATAGCCCTCTATGCGCTTCCAAATATACCTTTGCGAATTCCACAAGAACAGCCTTA
>JAKFHT010001936.1:0-21820 GCA_023783455.1 Erythrocebus patas | reverse complement strand
AGAAGCTTTCTGAGAAACTGCTTTGTGTTCTGTTAATTCATCTCACAGAGTTACATCTTTCCTTCAAGAAGCCTTTCGCTAAGGCTGTTCTTGTGGAATTGGCAAAGTGATATTTGGAAGCCCATAGAGGGCTATGGTGAAAAGGAAATATCTTCCGTTAAAACTGGAAAGAAGCTTTCTGAGAAACTGCTTTGTGTTCTGTTAATTCATCTCACAGAGTTACATCTTTCCTTCAAGAAGCCTTTCGCTAAGGCTGTTCTTGTGGAATTGGCAAAGTGATATTTGGAAGCCCATAGAGGGCTATGGTGAAAAGGAAATATCTTCCGTTAAAACTGGAAAGAAGCTTTCTGAGAAACTGCTTTGTGTTCTGTTAATTCATCTCACAGAGTTACATCTTTCCTTCAAGAAGCCTTTCGCTAAGGCTGTTCTTGTGGAATTGGCAAAGTGATATTTGGAAGCCCATAGAGGGCTATGGTGAAAAGGAAATATCTTCCGTTAAAACTGGAAAGAAGCCTTTCGCTAAGGCTGTTCTTGTGGAATTAGAAAGTGATATTTGGAAGCCCATAGGGCTATGGTGAAAAAAATATCTTCCGTTAAAACTGGAAAGAAGCCTTCTGAGAAACTGCTTTGTGTTCTGTTAATTCATCTCACAGAGTTACAGCTTTCCTTCAAGAAGCCTTTCGCTAAGGCTGTTCTTGTGGAATTTAGAAAGTGATATTTGGAAGCCCATAGAGGGCTATGGTGAAAAGGAAATATCTTCCGTTAAAACTGGAAAGAAGCTTGAGAAACTGCTTTGTGTTCTGTTAATACATCTCACAGAGTTACATCTTTCCTTCAAGAAGCCTTTCGCTAAGGCTGTTCTTGTGGAATTGGCAAAGTGATATTTGGAAGCCCATAGAGGCTATGGTGAAAAGGAAATATCTTCCGTTAAAACTGGAAAGAAGCTTTCTGAGAAACTGCTTTGTGTTCTGTTAATACATCTCACAGAGTTACAGCTTTCCTTCAAGAAGCCTTTCGCTAAGGCTGTTCTTGTGGAATTGGCAAAGTGATATTTGGAAGCCCATAGAGGGCTATGGTGAAAAGGAAATATCTTCCTTAAAAACTGGAAAAAAGCTTTCTGAGAAACTGCTTAGTGTTCTGTTAATACCTCTCACAGAGTTACAGCTTTCCCTTCAAGAAGCCTTTCGCTAAGGCTGTTCTTGTGGAATTGGCAAAGTGATATTGGGAAGCCCATAGAGGGCTATGGTGAAAAGGGAAATATCTTCCCTTAAAAACTGGAAAGAAGCCTTCTGAGAAACTGCTCTGTGTTCTGTTAATTCATGTCACAGAGTAACATCTTTCCCTTCAAGAAGCCTTTCGCTAAGGCTGTTCTTGTGGACTTGGCAAAGTGATAATTGGAAGCCCATACAGGGCTATGGTGAAAAATTAAATATCTTCCGTTAAAAACTGGAAAGAAGCCTTCTGAGAAACTACTTTGTGTTCTGTTAATTCATCTCACAGAGTTACAACTTTCCCTTCAAGAAGCCTTTCGTTAAGGCTGTTCTTGTGGAATTTAGAAAGTGATATTTGGAAGCCCGTAGACGGCTATGGTGAAAAGGAAATATCTTCCTTAAAAACTGGAAAGAAGCTTTCTGAGAAACTGCTTTGTGTTCTGTTAATACATCTCACAGAGTTACATCTTTCCTTCAAGAAGCCTTTCGCTAAGGCTGTTCTTGTGGAATTAGAAAGTGATATTTGGAAGCCCATAGAGGGCTATGGTGAAAAGGAAATATCTTCCTTAAAACTGGAAAGAAGCTTTCTGAGAAACTGCTTAGTGTTCTGTTAATACATCTCACAGAGTTACAGCTTTCCTTCAAGAAGCCTTTCGCTAAGGCTGTTCTTGTGGAATTGGAAAGTGATATTTGGAAGCCCATAGAGGGCTATGGTGAAAAGGAAATATCTTCCGTTAAAAACTGGAAAGAAGCTTTCTGAGAAACTGCTTTGTGTTCTGTTAATACATCTCACAGAGTTACATCTTTCCCTTCAAGAAGCCTTTCGCTAAGGCTGTTCTTGTGGAATTGGCAAAGTGATATTTGGAAGCCCATAGAGGGCTATGGTGAAAAGGAAATATCTTCCGTTAAAAACTGGAAAGAAGCTTTCTGAGAAACTGCTTTGTGTTCTGTTAATACATCTCACAGAGTTACAGCTTTCCCTTCAAGAAGCCTTTCGCTAAGGCTGTTCTTGTGGAATTTAGAAAGTGATATTTGGAAGCCCATAGAGGGCTATGGTGAAAAGGAAATATCTTCCTTAAAAACTGGAAAGAAGCTTTCTGAGAAACTGCTTTGTGTTCTGTTAATACATCTCACAGAGTTACAGCTTTCCTTCAAGAAGCCTTCGCTAAGGCTGTTCTTGTGGAATTGGCAAAGTGATATTTGGAAGCCCATAGAGGGCTATGGTGAAAAGGAAATATCTTCCTTAAAAACTGGAAAGAAGCTTCTGAGAAACTGCTTTGTGTTCTGTTAATTCATCTCACAGAGTTACAGCTTTCCTTCAAGAAGCCTTTCGCTAAGGCTGTTCTTGTGGAATTGGAAAGTGATATTTGGAAGCCCATAGAGGGCTATGGTGAAAAGGAAATATCTTCCGTTAAAAACTGGAAAGAAGCTTTCTGAGAAACTGCTTAGTGTTCTGTTAATACATCTCACAGAGTTACATCTTTCCTTCAAGAAGCCTTTCGCTAAGGCTGTTCTTGTGGAATTGGCAAAGTGATATTTGGAAGCCCATAGAGGGCTATGGTGAAAAGGAAATATCTTCCTTAAAACTGGAAAGAAGCTTTCTGAGAAACTGCTTTGTGTTCTGTTAATACATCTCACAGAGTTACAGCTTTCCTTCAAGAAGCCTTTCGCTAAGGCTGTTCTTGTGGAATTGGCAAAGTGATATTTGGAAGCCCATAGAGGGCTATGGTGAAAAGGAAATATCTTCCTTAAAAACTGGAAAGAAGCTTTCTGAGAAACTGCTTTGTGTTCTGTTAATACATCTCACAGAGTTACATCTTTCCTTCAAGAAGCCTTTCGCTAAGGCTGTTCTTGTGGAATTGGCAAAGTGATATTTGGAAGCCCATAGAGGGCTATGGTGAAAAGGAAATATCTTCCGTTAAAAACTGGAAAGAAGCTTTCTGAGAAACTGCTTTGTGTTCTGTTAATTCATCTCACAGAGTTACATCTTTCCTTCAAGAAGCCTTTCGCTAAGGCTGTTCTTGTGGAATTGGCAAAGTGATATTTGGAAGCCCATAGAGGGCTATGGTGAAAAGGAAATATCTTCCGTTAAAAACTGGAAAGAAGCTTTCTGAGAAACTGCTTTGTGTTCTGTTAATTCATCTCACAGAGTTACATCTTTCCTTCAAGAAGCCTTCGCTAAGGCTGTTCTTGTGGAATTAGAAAGTGATATTTGGAAGCCCATAGAGGGCTATGGTGAAAAGGAAATATCTTCCGTTAAAAACTGGAAAGAAGCTTTCTGAGAAACTGCTTTGTGTTCTGTTAATACATCTCACAGAGTTACATCTTTCCTTCAAGAAGCCTTTCGCTAAGGCTGTTCTTGTGGAATTGGCAAAGTGATATTTGGAAGCCCATAGAGGGCTATGGTGAAAAGGAAATATCTTCCTTAAAAACTGGAAAGAAGCTTTCTGAGAAACTGCTTTGTGTTCTGTTAATTCATCTCACAGAGTTACATCTTTCCTTCAAGAAGCCTTTCGCTAAGGCTGTTCTTGTGGAATTGAAAGTGATATTTGGAAGCCCATAGAGGGCTATGGTGAAAAGGAAATATCTTCCTTTAAAAACTGGAAAGAAGCTTTCTGAGAAACTGCTTTGTGTTCTGTTAATACATCTCACAGAGTTACAGCTTTCCTTCAAGAAGCCTTTCGCTAAGGCTGTTCTTGTGGAATTGGCAAAGTGATATTTGGAAGCCCATAGAGGGCTATGGTGAAAAGGAAATATCTTCCTTTAAAAACTGGAAAGAAGCTTTCTGAGAAACTGCTTTGTGTTCTGTTAATACATCTCACAGAGTTACAGCTTTCCTTCAAGAAGCCTTTCGCTAAGGCTGTTCTTGTGGAATTGGCAAAGTGATATTTGGAAGCCCATAGAGGGCTATGGTGAAAAGGAAATATCTTCCTTAAAAACTGGAAAGAAGCTTTCTGAGAAACTGCTTAGTGTTCTGTTAATTCATCTCACAGAGTTACAGCTTTCCTTCAAGAAGCCTTTCGCTAAGGCTGTTCTTGTGGAATTGGCAAAGTGATATTTGGAAGCCCATAGAGGGCTATGGTGAAAAGGAAATATCTTCCGTTAAAACTGGAAAGAAGCTTTCTGAGAAACTGCTTTGTGTTCTGTTAATTCATCTCACAGAGTTACATCTTTCCTTCAAAAGCCTTTCGCTAAGGCTGTTCTTGTGGAATTGGAAAGTGATATTTGGAAGCCCATAGAGGGCTATGGTGAAAAGGAAATATCTTCCTTAAAAACTGGAAAGAAGCTTCTGAGAAACTGCTTTGTGTTCTGTTAATTCATCTCACAGAGTTACAGCTTTCCTTCAAGAAGCCTTTCGCTAAGGCTGTTCTTGTGGAATTTAGAAAGTGATATTTGGAAGCCCATAGAGGGCTATGGTGAAAAGGAAATATCTTCCGTTAAAACTGGAAAGAAGCTTTCTGAGAAACTGCTTTGTGTTCTGTTAATACATCTCACAGAGTTACATCTTTCCTTCAAGAAGCCTTCGCTAAGGCTGTTCTTGTGGAATTGGCAAAGTGATATTTGGAAGCCCATAGAGGGCTATGGTGAAAAGGAAATATCTTCCGTTAAAACTGGAAAGAAGCTTTCTGAGAAACTGCTTTGTGTTCTGTTAATACATCTCACAGAGTTACAGCTTTCCTTCAAGAAGCCTTTCGCTAAGGCTGTTCTTGTGGAATTGGCAAAGTGATATTTGGAAGCCCATAGAGGGCTATGGTGAAAAGGAAATATCTTCCTTAAAAACTGGAAAGAAGCTTTCTGAGAAACTGCTTTGTGTTCTGTTAATTCATCTCACAGAGTTACATCTTTCCTTCAAGAAGCCTTTCGCTAAGGCTGTTCTTGTGGAATTGGCAAAGTGATATTTGGAAGCCCATAGAGGGCTATGGTGAAAAGGAAATATCTTCCTTAAAAACTGGAAAGAAGCTTTCTGAGAAACTGCTTTGTGTTCTGTTAATTCATCTCACAGAGTTACATCTTTCCTTCAAGAAGCCTTTCGCTAAGGCTGTTCTTGTGGAATTGGCAAAGTGATATTTGGAAGCCCATAGAGGGCTATGGTGAAAAGGAAATATCTTCCTTAAAAACTGGAAAGAAGCTTCTGAGAAACTGCTTTGTGTTCTGTTAATACATCTCACAGAGTTACATCTTTCCTTCAAGAAGCCTTTCGCTAAGGCTGTTCTTGTGGAATTGGCAAAGTGATATTTGGAAGCCCATAGAGGGCTATGGTGAAAAGGAAATATCTTCCGTTAAAACTGGAAAGAAGCTTTCTGAGAAACTGCTTTGTGTTCTGTTAATACATCTCACAGAGTTACATCTTTCCTTCAAGAAGCCTTTCGCTAAGGCTGTTCTTGTGGAATTTAGAAAGTGATATTTGGAAGCCCATAGAGGGCTATGGTGAAAAGGAAATATCTTCCGTTAAAACTGGAAAGAAGCTTGAGAAACTGCTTTGTGTTCTGTTAATACATCTCACAGAGTTACATCTTTCCTTCAAGAAGCCTTTCGCTAAGGCTGTTCTTGTGGAATTGGCAAAGTGATATTTGGAAGCCCATAGAGGGCTATGGTGAAAAGGAAATATCTTCCTTAAAAACTGGAAAGAAGCTTTCTGAGAAACTGCTTTGTGTTCTGTTAATTCATCTCACAGAGTTACAGCTTTCCTTCAAGAAGCCTTTCGCTAAGGCTGTTCTTGTGGAATTGGCAAAGTGATATTTGGAAGCCCATAGAGGGCTATGGTGAAAAGGAAATATCTTCCGTTAAAACTGGAAAGAAGCTTCTGAGAAACTGCTTTGTGTTCTGTTAATACATCTCACAGAGTTACATCTTTCCTTCAAGAAGCCTTTCGCTAAGGCTGTTCTTGTGGAATTGGAAAGTGATATTTGGAAGCCCATAGAGGGCTATGGTGAAAAGGAAATATCTTCCGTTAAAACTGGAAAGAAGCTTCTGAGAAACTGCTTTGTGTTCTGTTAATATCTCACAGAGTTACAGCTTTCCTTCAAGAAGCCTTTCGCTAAGGCTGTTCTTGTGGAATTGGCAAAGTGATATTTGGAAGCCCATAGAGGGCTATGGTGAAAAGGAAATATCTTCCTTAAAAACTGGAAAGAAGCTTTCTGAGAAACTGCTTTGTGTTCTGTTAATACATCTCACAGAGTTACATCTTTCCTTCAAGAAGCCTTTCGCTAAGGCTGTTCTTGTGGAATTGAAAGTGATATTTGGAAGCCCATAGAGGGCTATGGTGAAAAGGAAATATCTTCCTTAAAAACTGGAAAGAAGCTTTCTGAGAAACTGCTTTGTGTTCTGTTAATACATCTCACAGAGTTACATCTTTCCTTCAAGAAGCCTTTCGCTAAGGCTGTTCTTGTGGAATTGGAAAGTGATATTTGGAAGCCCATAGAGGGCTATGGTGAAAAGGAAATATCTTCCTTAAAAACTGGAAAGAAGCTTGAGAAACTGCTTTGTGTTCTGTTAATACATCTCACAGAGTTACATCTTTCCTTCAAGAAGCCTTTCGCTAAGGCTGTTCTTGTGGAATTGAAAGTGATATTTGGAAGCCCATAGAGGGCTATGGTGAAAAGGAAATATCTTCCTTAAAAACTGGAAAGAAGCTTCTGAGAAACTGCTTTGTGTTCTGTTAATACATCTCACAGAGTTACATCTTTCCTTCAAGAAGCCTTTCGCTAAGGCTGTTCTTGTGGAATTGGCAAAGTGATATTTGGAAGCCCATAGAGGGCTATGGTGAAAAGGAAATATCTTCCTTAAAAACTGGAAAGAAGCTTTCTGAGAAACTGCTTTGTGTTCTGTTAATACATCTCACAGAGTTACATCTTTCCTTCAAGAAGCCTTTCGCTAAGGCTGTTCTTGTGGAATTGGCAAAGTGATATTTGAAGCCCATAGAGGGCTATGGTGAAAAGGAAATATCTTCCGTTAAAAACTGGAAAGAAGCTTTCTGAGAAACTGCTTTGTGTTCTGTTAATACATCTCACAGAGTTACATCTTTCCTTCAAGAAGCCTTTCGCTAAGGCTGTTCTTGTGGAATTGGCAAAGTGATATTTGGAAGCCCATAGAGGGCTATGGTGAAAAGGAAATATCTTCCGTTAAAAACTGGAAAGAACGCTTCTGAGAAACTGCTTTGTGTTCTGTTAATTCATCTCACAGAGTTACAGCTTTCCTTCAAGAAGCCTTTCGCTAAGGCTGTTCTTGTGGAATTTAGAAAGTGATATTTGGAAGCCCATAGAGGCTATGGTGAAAAGGAAATATCTTCCTTTAAAAACTGGAAAGAAGCTTTCTGAGAAACTGCTTAGTGTTCTGTTAATACATCTCACAGAGTTACATCTTTCCTTCAAGAAGCCTTTCGCTAAGGCTGTTCTTGTGGAATTGGAAAGTGATATTTGGAAGCCCATAGAGGGCTATGGTGAAAAGGAAATATCTTCCGTTAAAAACTGGAAAGAAGCTTGAGAAACTGCTTTGTGTTCTGTTAATACATCTCACAGAGTTACAGCTTTCCTTCAAGAAGCCTTTCGCTAAGGCTGTTCTTGTGGAATTGGCAAAGTGATATTTGGAAGCCCATAGAGGGCTATGGTGAAAAGGAAATATCTTCCGTTAAAAACTGGAAAGAAGCTTTCTGAGAAACTGCTTTGTGTTCTGTTAATACATCTCACAGAGTTACATCTTTCCTTCAAGAAGCCTTCGCTAAGGCTGTTCTTGTGGAATTGGCAAAGTGATATTTGGAAGCCCATAGAGGGCTATGGTGAAAAGGAAATATCTTCCGTTAAAAACTGGAAAGAAGCTTTCTGAGAAACTGCTTTGTGTTCTGTTAATACATCTCACAGAGTTACATCTTTCCTTCAAGAAGCCTTTCGCTAAGGCTGTTCTTGTGGAATTGGCAAAGTGATATTTGGAAGCCCATAGAGGGCTATGGTGAAAAGGAAATATCTTCCGTTAAAAACTGGAAAGAAGCTTTCTGAGAAACTGCTTTGTGTTCTGTTAATTCATCTCACAGAGTTACAGCTTTCCTTCAAGAAGCCTTCGCTAAGGCTGTTCTTGTGGAATTTAGAAAGTGATATTTGGAAGCCCATAGAGGGCTATGGTGAAAAGGAAATATCTTCCTTTAAAAACTGGAAAGAAGCTTTCTGAGAAACTGCTTTGTGTTCTGTTAATACATCTCACAGAGTTACATCTTTCCTTCAAGAAGCCTTTCGCTAAGGCTGTTCTTGTGGAATTTAGAAAGTGATATTTGGAAGCCCATAGAGGGCTATGGTGAAAAGGAAATATCTTCCTTTAAAAACTGGAAAGAAGCTTTCTGAGAAACTGCTTTGTGTTCTGTTAATACATCTCACAGAGTTACATCTTTCCCTTCAAGAAGCCTTTCGCTAAGGCTGTTCTTGTGGAATTGGCAAAGTGATATTTGGAAGCCCATAGAGGGCTATGGTGAAAAGGAAATATCTTCCTTAAAAACTGGAAAGAAGCTTCTGAGAAACTGCTTTGTGTTCTGTTAATTCATCTCACAGAGTTACAGCTTTCCTTCAAGAAGCCTTTCGCTAAGGCTGTTCTTGTGGAATTTAGAAAGTGATATTTGGAAGCCCATAGAGGGCTATGGTGAAAAGGAAATATCTTCCTTAAAAACTGGAAAGAAGCTTGAGAAACTGCTTTGTGTTCTGTTAATACATCTCACAGAGTTACATCTTTCCTTCAAGAAGCCTTTCGCTAAGGCTGTTCTTGTGGAATTAGAAAGTGATATTTGGAAGCCCATAGAGGGCTATGGTGAAAAGGAAATATCTTCCTTTAAAAACTGGAAAGAAGCTTTCTGAGAAACTGCTTTGTGTTCTGTTAATACATCTCACAGAGTTACAGCTTTCCTTCAAGAAGCCTTTCGCTAAGGCTGTTCTTGTGGAATTGGCAAAGTGATATTTGGAAGCCCATAGAGGGCTATGGTGAAAAGGAAATATCTTCCTTTAAAAACTGGAAAGAAGCTTTCTGAGAAACTGCTTTGTGTTCTGTTAATACATCTCACAGAGTTACAGCTTTCCTTCAAGAAGCCTTTCGCTAAGGCTGTTCTTGTGGAATTGGCAAAGTGATATTTGGAAGCCCATAGAGGGCTATGGTGAAAAGGAAATATCTTCCGTTAAAACTGGAAAGAAGCTTTCTGAGAAACTGCTTTGTGTTCTGTTAATACATCTCACAGAGTTACATCTTTCCTTCAAGAAGCCTTTCGCTAAGGCTGTTCTTGTGGAATTGGCAAAGTGATATTTGGAAGCCCATAGAGGGCTATGGTGAAAAGGAAATATCTTCCGTTAAAACTGGAAAGAAGCTTTCTGAGAAACTGCTTTGTGTTCTGTTAATACATCTCACAGAGTTACAGCTTTCCTTCAAGAAGCCTTTCGCTAAGGCTGTTCTTGTGGAATTGGCAAAGTGATATTTGGAAGCCCATAGAGGGCTATGGTGAAAAGGAAATATCTTCCGTTAAAACTGGAAAGAAGCTTCTGAGAAACTGCTTTGTGTTCTGTTAATACATCTCACAGAGTTACAGCTTTCCTTCAAGAAGCCTTTCGCTAAGGCTGTTCTTGTGGAATTGGCAAAGTGATATTTGGAAGCCCATAGAGGGCTATGGTGAAAAGGAAATATCTTCCTTTAAAAACTGGAAAGAAGCTTTCTGAGAAACTGCTTTGTGTTCTGTTAATACATCTCACAGAGTTACATCTTCCTTCAAGAAGCCTTTCGCTAAGGCTGTTCTTGTGGAATTTAGAAAGTGATATTTGGAAGCCCATAGAGGGCTATGGTGAAAAGGAAATATCTTCCTTAAAAACTGGAAAGAAGCTTTCTGAGAAACTGCTTTGTGTTCTGTTAATACATCTCACAGAGTTACATCTTTCCTTCAAGAAGCCTTTCGCTAAGGCTGTTCTTGTGGAATTGAAAGTGATATTTGGAAGCCCATAGAGGGCTATGGTGAAAAGGAAATATCTTCCGTTAAAACTGGAAAGAAGCTTTCTGAGAAACTGCTTTGTGTTCTGTTAATACATCTCACAGAGTTACAGCTTTCCTTCAAGAAGCCTTTCGCTAAGGCTGTTCTTGTGGAATTGGCAAAGTGATATTTGGAAGCCCATAGAGGGCTATGGTGAAAAAGGAAATATCTTCCGTTAAAACTGGAAAGAAGCTTTCTGAGAAACTGCTTTGTGTTCTGTTAATACATCTCACAGAGTTACATCTTTCCTTCAAGAAGCCTTTCGCTAAGGCTGTTCTTGTGGAATTGGCAAAGTGATATTTGAAGCCCATAGAGGGCTATGGTGAAAAAGGAAATATCTTCCTTAAAACTGGAAAGAAGCTTTCTGAGAAACTGCTTTGTGTTCTGTTAATACATCTCACAGAGTTACAGCTTTCCTTCAAGAAGCCTTCGCTAAGGCTGTTCTTGTGGAATTGGAAAGTGATATTTGGAAGCCCATAGAGGGCTATGGTGAAAAAGGAAATATCTTCCTTTAAAACTGGAAAGAAGCTTTCTGAGAAACTGCTTTGTGTTCTGTTAATACATCTCACAGAGTTACAGCTTTCCTTCAAGAAGCCTTTCGCTAAGGCTGTTCTTGTGGAATTGGCAAAGTGATATTTGGAAGCCCATAGAGGGCTATGGTGAAAAGGAAATATCTTCCGTTAAAACTGGAAAGAAGCTTCTGAGAAACTGCTTTGTGTTCTGTTAATTCATCTCACAGAGTTACATCTTTCCTTCAAGAAGTTTTCGCTAAGGCTGTTCTTGTGGAATTGGCAAAGTGATATTTGGAAGCCCATAGAGGGCTATGGTGAAAAGGAAATATCTTCCTTTAAAACTGGAAAGAAGCTTT
This sequence comes from Erythrocebus patas, assembly GCA_023783455.1. Lineage (NCBI taxonomy): Eukaryota > Metazoa > Chordata > Mammalia > Primates > Cercopithecidae > Erythrocebus > Erythrocebus patas. The sequence continues at coordinate 10,755 of JAKFHT010001936.1, read as the reverse complement.
CTGAGAAACTGCTTTGTGTTCTGTTAATTCATCTCACAGAGTTACAGCTTTCCTTCAAGAAGCCTTTCGCTAAGGCTGTTCTTGTGGAATTTAGAAAGTGATATTTGGAAGCCCATAGAGGGCTATGGTGAAAAAGGAAATATCTTCCTTTAAAACTGGAAAGAAGCTTGAGAAACTGCTTTGTGTTCTGTTAATACATCTCACAGAGTTACATCTTTCCTTCAAGAAGCCTTCGCTAAGGCTGTTCTTGTGGAATTGAAAGTGATATTTGGAAGCCCATAGAGGGCTATGGTGAAAAAGGAAATATCTTCCTTAAAACTGGAAAGAAGCTTTCTGAGAAACTGCTTTGTGTTCTGTTAATACATCTCACAGAGTTACATCTTTCCTTCAAGAAGCCTTTCGCTAAGGCTGTTCTTGTGGAATTGGCAAAGTGATATTTGGAAGCCCATAGAGGGCTATGGTGAAAAGGAAATATCTTCCTTAAAACTGGAAAGAAGCTTTCTGAGAAACTGCTTTGTGTTCTGTTAATTCATCTCACAGAGTTACAGCTTTCCTTCAAGAAGCCTTTCGCTAAGGCTGTTCTTGTGGAATTTAGAAAGTGATATTTGAAGCCCATAGAGGGCTATGGTGAAAAAGGAAATATCTTCCTTAAAACTGGAAAGAAGCTTTCTGAGAAACTGCTTTGTGTTCTGTTAATTCATCTCACAGAGTTACATCTTTCCTTCAAGAAGCCTTTCGCTAAGGCTGTTCTTGTGGAATTAGAAAGTGATATTTGGAAGCCCATAGAGGGCTATGGTGAAAAGGAAATATCTTCCGTTAAAACTGGAAAGAAGCTTTCTGAGAAACTGCTTTGTGTTCTGTTAATTCATCTCACAGAGTTACAGCTTTCCTTCAAGAAGCCTTTCGCTAAGGCTGTTCTTGTGGAATTTAGAAAGTGATATTTGGAAGCCCATAGAGGGCTATGGTGAAAAGGAAATATCTTCCTTAAAAACTGGAAAGAAGCTTGAGAAACTGCTTTGTGTTCTGTTAATACATCTCACAGAGTTACAGCTTTCCTTCAAGAAGCCTTTCGCTAAGGCTGTTCTTGTGGAATTGAAAGTGATATTTGGAAGCCCATAGAGGGCTATGGTGAAAAGGAAATATCTTCCGTTAAAACTGGAAAGAAGCTTTCTGAGAAACTGCTTTGTGTTCTGTTAATACATCTCACAGAGTTACATCTTTCCCTTCAAGAAGCCTTTCGCTAAGGCTGTTCTTGTGGAATTGGCAAAGTGATATTTGGAAGCCCATAGAGGGCTATGGTGAAAAAGGAAATATCTTCCGTTAAAACTGGAAAGAAGCTTTCTGAGAAACTGCTTTGTGTTCTGTTAATACATCTCACAGAGTTACATCTTTCCCTTCAAGAAGCCTTTCGCTAAGGCTGTTCTTGTGGAATTGGCAAAGTGATATTTGGAAGCCCATAGAGGGCTATGGTGAAAAAGGAAATATCTTCCTTTAAAAACTGGAAAGAAGCTTGAGAAACTGCTTTGTGTTCTGTTAATTCATCTCACAGAGTTACATCTTTCCTTCAAGAAGCCTTTCGCTAAGGCTGTTCTTGTGGAATTGGCAAAGTGATATTTGGAAGCCCATAGAGGGCTATGGTGAAAAAGGAAATATCTTCCGTTAAAAACTGGAAAGAAGCCTTCTGAGAAACTGCTTTGTGTTCTGTTAATTCATCTCACAGAGTTACAGCTTTCCCTTCAAGAAGCCTTTCGCTAAGGCTGTTCTTGTGGAATTTAAAAAGTGATATTTGGAAGCCCATAAAGGGCTGTGGTGAAAAAGGAAATATCTTCACTTAAAAACTGGAAAGAAGCTTTCTGAGAAACTGCTTTGTGTTCTGTTAATACATCTCACAGAGTTACATCTTTCCCTTCAAGAAGCCTTTCGCTAAGGCTGTTCTTGTGGAACTTAGAAAGTGATATTTGGAAGCCCATAGAGGGCTATGGTGAAAAAGGAAATATCTTCCTTTAAAAACTGGAAAGAAGCTTTCTGAGAAACTGCTTTGTGTTCTGTTAATACATCTCACAGAGTTACAGCTTTCCCTTCAAGAAGCCTTTCGCTAAGGCTGTTCTTGTGGAATTGGCAAAGTGATATTTGGAAGCCCATAGAGGGCTATGGTGAAAAAGGAAATGTCTTCCGTTAAAAACTGGAAAGAAGCCTTCTGAGAAACTGCTTTGCGTTCTGTTAATACAACTCACAGAGTTACATCTTTCTCTTCAAGAAGCCTTTCTCTAAGGCTGTGCTTGTGGAATTGGCAAAGTGATATTTGCAAGCCCATAGAGGGCTATGGTGAAAAAGGAAATCTCTTCCTTTAAAAAGTGGAAAGACCCTTCTGAGAAACTGATTTGTGTTCTGTTAATTCATCTCACAGTTACAGCTTTCCCTTCAAGAAGCCTTTCGCTAAGGCTGTTCTTGTGGAATTTAGAAAGTGATATTTGGAAGCCCATAAAGGGCTATGGTGAAAAAGGAAATATCTTCCTTTAAAAACTGGAAAGAAGCTTTCTGAGAAACTGCTTAGTGTTCTGTTAATACATCTCACAGAGTTACAGCTTTCCCTTCAAGAAGCCTTTCGCTAAGGCTGTTCTTGTGGAATTGGAAAAGTGATATTTGGAAGCCCATAGAGGGCTATGGTGAAAAAGGAAATATCTTCCTTTAAAAACTGGAAAGAAGCTTCTGAGAAACTGCTTTGTGTTCTGTTAATACATCTCACAGAGTTACATCTTTCCCTTCAAGAAGCCTTTCGCTAAGGCTGTTCTTGTGGAATTGGCAAAGTGATATTTGGAAGCCCATAGAGGGCTATGGTGAAAAAGGAAATATCTTCCTTTAAAAACTGGAAAGAAGCTTTCTGAGAAACTGCTTAGTGTTCTGTTAATACATCTCACAGAGTTACAGCTTTCCCTTCAAGAAGCCTTTCGCTAAGGCTGTTCTTGTGGAATTGGCAAAGTGATATTTGGAAGCCCATAGAGGGCTATGGTGAAAAAGGAAATATCTTCCGTTAAAACTGGAAAGAAGCCTTCTGAGAAACTGCTTTGTGTTCTGTTAATACATCTCACAGAGTTACATCTTTCCCTTCAAGAAGCCTTTCGCTAAGGCTGTTCTTGTGGAATTGGCAAAGTGATATTTGGAAGCCCATAGAGGGCTATGGTGAAAAAGGAAATATCTTCCTTTAAAAACTGGAAAGAAGCCTTCTGAGAAACTGCTTTGTGTTCTGTTAATTCATCTCACAGAGTTACAGCTTTCCCTTCAAGAAGCCTTTCGCTAAGGCTGTTCTTGTGGAATTTAGAAAGTGATATTTGAAGCCCATAGAGGGCTATGGTGAAAAAGGAAATATCTTCCTTTAAAAACTGGAAAGAAGCTTTCTGAGAAACTGCTTTGTGTTCTGTTAATACATCTCACAGAGTTACAGCCTTCCCTTCAAGAAGTCTCTCGCTAAGGCTGTTCTTGTGGAATTTAGAAAGTGATATTTGGAAGCCCTTAGAGGGCTATGGTGAAAAAGGAAATATCTTCCTTTAAAAACTGGAAAGAAGCTTTCTGAGAAACTGCTTTGTGTTCTGTTAATACATCTCACAGAGTTACATCTTTCCCTTCAAGAAGCCTTTCGCTAAGGCTGTTCTTGTGGAATTGGCAAAGTGATATTTGGAAGCCCATAGAGGGCTATGGTGAAAAAGGAAATATCTTCCTTTAAAAACTGGAAAGAAGCTTCTGAGAAACTGCTTTGTGTTCTGTTAATACATCTCACAGAGTTACATCTTTCCTTCAAGAAGCCTTTCGCTAAGGCTGTTCTTGTGGAATTGGCAAAGTGATATTTGGAAGCCCATAGAGGGCTATGGTGAAAAGGAAATATCTTCCTTTAAAAACTGGAAAGAAGCTTTCTGAGAAACTGCTTGTGTTCTGTTAATACATCTCACAGAGTTACATCTTTCCTTCAAGAAGCCTTTCGCTAAGGCTGTTCTTGTGGAATTGGCAAAGTGATATTTGGAAGCCCATAGAGGGCTATGGTGAAAAGGAAATATCTTCCGTTAAAACTGGAAAGAAGCTTGAGAAACTGCTTTGTGTTCTGTTAATACATCTCACAGAGTTACATCTTTCCTTCAAGAAGCCTTTCGCTAAGGCTGTTCTTGTGGAATTGGCAAAGTGATATTTGGAAGCCCATAGAGGGCCAGGGTGTAAAAGGAAATATCTTCCGTTAAACCTGGAAAGAAGCCTTCTGAGAAACTGCTTTGTGTTGTGTTAATTCATCTCACAGAGTTACAGCTTTGCTTTCAAGAAGCCTTTCGCTAAGGCTGTTCTTGTGGAATTGGCAAAGTGATATTTGGAAGCCCATAGAGGGCTACGGTGAAAAGGAAATATCTTCCTTTGAAAACTGGAAAGAAGCTTTCTGAGAAACTGCTTTGTGTTCTGTTAATACATCTCACAGAGTTACATCTTTCCCTTCAAGAAGCCTTTCGCTAAGGCTGTTCTTGTGGAACTTAGAAAGTGATATTTGGAAGCCCATAGAGGGCTATGGTGAAAAAGGAAATATCTTCCTTTTAAAACTGGAAAGAAGCTTTCTGAGAAACTGCTTAGTGTTCTGTTAATACATCTCACAGAGTTACATCTTTCCCTTCAAGAAGCCTTTCGCTAAGGCTGTTCTTGTGGAATTGGCAAAGTGATATTTGGAAGCCCTTAGAGGGCTATGGTGAAAAAGGAAATATCTTCCGTTAAAAACTGGAAAGAAGCCTTCTGAGAAACTGCTTTGTGTTCTGTTAATACATCTCACAGAGTTACATCTTTCCCTTCAAGAAGCCTTTCGCTAAGGCTGTTCTTGTGGAATTGGTAAAGTGATATTTGGAAGCCCATAGAGGGCTATGGTGAAAAAGGAAATATCTTCCGTTAAAAACTGGAAAGAAGCCTTCTGAGAAACTGCTTTGTGTTCTGTTAATTCATCTCACAGAGTTACATCTTTCCCTTCAAGAAGCCTTTCGCTAAGGCTGTTCTTGTGGAATTGGCAAAGTGATATTTGGAAGAAAATAGAGGGCTATGGTGAAAAAGGAAATATCTTCCGTGAAAAACTGGAAAGAAGCTTTCTGAGAAACTGCTTTGTGTTCTGTTAATACATCTCACAGAGTTACAGCTTTCCCTTCAAGAAGCCTTTCACTAATGCTGTTCTTGTGGAATTGGCAAAGTGATATTTGGAAGCCCATAGAGGGCTATGGTGAAAAAGGAAATATCTTCCGTTAAAAACTGGAAAGAAGCTTCTGAGAAACTGCTTTGTGTTCTGTTAATTCATCTCACAGAGTTACAGCTTTCCCTTCAAGAAGCCTTTCGCTAAGGCTGTTCTTGTGGAATTTAGAAAGTGATATTTGGAAGCCCATAGAGGGCTATGGTGAAAAAGGAAATATCTTCCATTAAAAACTGGAAAGAAGCCTTCTGAGAAACTGCTTTGTGTTCTGTTAATACATCTCACAGAGTTACAGCATTCCCTTCAAGAAGTCTTTCGCTAAGTCTGTTCTTGTGGAATTGGCAAAGTGATATTTGGAAGTCCATAGAGGGCTACGGTGAAAAAAGAAATATCTTCCGTTAAAAACTGGAAAGAAGCCTTCTGAGAAAATGCTTTGTGTTCTGTTAATACATCTGACAGAGTTACAGCTTTCCCTTCAAGAAGCCTTTCGCTAGGCTGTTCTTGTGGAATTTAGAAAGTGATATTCGGAAGCCCATAGAGGGCTATGGTGAAAAAGGAAATATCTTCCTTTAAAACTGGAAAGAAGCTTTCTGAGAAACTGCTTAGTGTTCTGTTAATACATCTCACAGAGTTACATCTTTCCTTTCAAGAAGCCTTCCGCTAAAGCTGTTCTTGTGGAATTTAGAAAGTGATATTTGGAATCTCACTGAGGGCTATGTTGAAAAAGGAAATACCTTCCTTTAAAAACTGGAAAGAAGCTTTCTGAGAAACTGTTTTGTGCTCTGTTAATACATCTCACAGAGTTACATCTTTCCCTTCAAGAAGCCTTTCGCTAAGGCTGTTCTTGTGGAATTGGCAAAGTGATATTTGGAAGCCCCTAGAGGGCTATGGTGAAAAAGGAAATATCTTCCTTTAAAAACAGGAAAGAAGCCTACTGACAAACTACTGTGTGTTCTGTTAATTCATCTCACAGAGTTACAGCTTTCCCTTCAAGCAGCCTTTCACTAAGGCTGTTCTTATGGAATTTAGAAAGTGATATTTCGAAGCCCATAGAGGGCTATGGTGAAAAAGGAAATATCTACCTTTAAATACTGGAAAGAAGCTTTCTGAGAAACTGCTTTGTGTTCTGTTAATACCTGTCACAGAGTTACATCTTTCCCTTCAAGAAGACTTTCGCTAAGGCTGTTCTTGTGGAATTGACAAAGTGATATTTTGCAGCCCATAGAGGGCTATGGTGAAAAATCAAATATCTTCCTTTAAAAACTGGAAAGAAGCTTTCCGAGAAACTGCTTTGTGTTCTGTTAATACATCTCACAGTGTTACATCTTTCCCTTCAAGAAGCCTCTCGCTAAGGCTGTTCTTGTGGAATTGGCAAAGGGATATTTGGAAGGCCATAGAGGGCTATCGTGAAAAAGGATATATCTTCCGTTAAAAGCTGGAAAGAAGCTTTCTGAGAATCTGCTTAGTGTTCTGTTAATACATCTCACAGAGTTACATCTTTCCCTTCAAGAAGCCTTTCGCTAAGGCTGTTCTTGTGGAATTGGGAAAGTGATATTTGGAAGTCCATAGACGGCTAGGGTGAAAAAGGAAATATCTTCCGTTAAAACTGGAAAGAAGCCTTCCGAGAAATTGCGTTGGTTCTGTTAATTCATCTCACAGAGTTACAGCTTGCCCTTCAAGAAGCCTTTCGCTAAGGCTGTTCTTGTGGAATTGGCAAAGTGATATTAGGAAGCCCATAGAGGGCTACAGTGAAAAAGGAAATATCTTCCGTTAAAAACTGGAAAGAAGCTTTCTGAGAAACTGCTTTGGGTTCTGTTAATACATCTCACAGAGTTACATCGTTGCCTTCTAGAAGCCTTTCGCTAAGGCTGTTCTTGTGCAATTTATAAAGTGATATTTGGAAGCCCATAGAGGGCTATGGTGAAAAAAGAAATATCTTCCGTTAAAAACTGGAAAGAAGCTTTCTGAGAAACTGCTTTGTGTTCTGTGAATACATCTCACCAACTTACAGCTTTCCCTTCAGGAAGCCTTTAGCTAAGTCTGTTCTTGTGGAATTGGCAAAGTGATCTTTTGAAGCCCATAGAGGGCTACGGTGAAAAAGGAAATATCTTTTTTAAAAACTGGAAAGAAGCTTTCTGAGAAACTGCTTAGTGTTCTGTTAATTCATCTCACAGAGTTACAGCTTTCCCTTCAAATAGCCTTTCGCTAAGGCTGTTCTTGTGGAATTTAGAAAGTGATATTTGGAAGCCCATAGAGGGCTATGGCAAAAAAGGAAATATCTTCCTTTAAAAACAGGAAAGAAGCCTTCTGAGAAACTGCTTTGTTTTCTGTTAATTCATCTCACAGAGTTACAGCTTTCCCTTCAAGAAGCCTTTCGCTAAGCCTCTTCTTGTGGAATTTAGAAAGTGATATTTGGAAGCCCATAGAGGGCTATGGTGAAAAAGGAAATATCTTCCGTTAATTACTGGAAAGAAGCTTTCGGAAAAACTGGTTTGTGTTCTGTTAATACATCTCACAGAGTTACATCTTTCCCTTCTAGAAGCCTTTCGGAAAGGCTGTTCTTGTGGAATTGGCAAAGTGATATTTGGAAGACCATAGAGGGATATGGTGAAAAAGGAAATATCTTCCGTTATAAACTGGAAAGAATCTTTCCGAGAAACTGATTTGTGTTCTGTTAATACATCTCACAGAGTTACAGCTTTCCCTTCAAGAAGCCTTTCGGTAAGGCTGTTCTTCTGGAATTGGCAAAGTGATATTTGGAATCCCATAGAGGGGTATGGTGAAAAAGGAAATATCCTCCGATAAAAACTGGAAAGAAGCCTTCTGAGAAACTCCTTTGTGTTCTGTTAATACATCTCACAGAGTTACATCTTTCTCTCTTAGAAGCCTTTTGCTAAGGGTGTTCTTGTGGAATTGGCAAAGTGATATTTGGAAGCCCTTAGAGGGCTACGGTGAAAAAGGAAATATGTTCCGTTAAAAACTGGGAAGAAGCCTTGTGAGAAACAGCTTTGTGTTCTGCTAATTCATCTCACAGATTTACAGCTTTCCCTTCTACAAGCCTTTCGCTAAGGCTGTTCTTGTGGAATTCGCAAAGTGATATTTGGAAGCCCGTAGAGGGCTATGGTGAAAAAGGAAATATCTTCCATTAAAAACTGGAAAGAACCTTTCTGAGAAACTGCTTTGTGTTCTGTTAATACATCTCACCGAGTTACATCTTTCCCTTCCAGAAGCCTATCGCTAAGGCTGTTCTTGTGGAATTGGCAGAGTGATATTTGGAAGCCCATAGATGGCTATGGTGAAAAAGGAAATATCTTCTGTTAAAAACTGGAAAGAAGCTTTCTCAGAAACTGCTTTGTGTTCTCTTAATACATCTCACAGAGTGACATCTTTCCCTTCAAGAAGCCTTTCGCTAAGGCTGTTCTTGTGGAATTGGCAAAGTGATATTTGGTAGGCGATTGAGGGCTATGGTGAAAAAGGAAATATCTTCCGTTAAAACTGGAAAGAAGCCTTCTGAGAAACTGCTTTGTGTTCTGTTCATTCACCTCACAGAGTTACAGCTTTCCCTTCAAGAAGCCTTTCGCTAAGGCTGTTCTTGTGGAATATAGAAAGTGATATTTGGAAGCCCATAGAAAGCTATGGTGTAAAAGGAAATATCTTCCTTTGAAAACTGGAAAGAAGCTTTCTGAGAAACTGCTTAGTGTTCTGTTAATACATCTAACAGAGTTACAGCTATCTCTTAAAGAAGCCTTTCGCTAAGGCTGTTCTTGTGGAATTGGCAAAGTGATATTTGGAAGCCCATAGAGGGCTATGTTGAAAAGGAAAATATATTAAGTTAAAAACTGGAAAGAAGCCTTCTGAGAAACTGTTTTGTGTTCCGTTAATACAACTCACAGAGTTACAGCTTTCTCTTCAAGAAGCCTTTCTCTAAGGCTGTTCTTGTGGAATTGGCAAAGTGATATTTGGAAGCCCATAGTGGGCTACTGTGAAAAAGTAAATATCTTAGGTTAAAAACTGGAAAGAAGCTTTCTGAAACTCTGCTTTGTGTTCTGTTAATATATCTCACAGAGTTACATCTTTCCCTTCAAGAAGACTTTCGCTAAGGCTGTTCTTGTGGAATTGGCAAAGTGATATTTGGAAGCCCGTAGAGGGCTATGGTGAAAAAGGAAATATCTTCCGTTAAAAACTGGAAAGAAGCTTTCTGAGAAACTGTTTTGTGTTCTGTTAATACATCTCACAGAGTTACATCTTTCCTTAAGAAGCCTCTCGCTAAGGCTATTCTTGTGGAATTTAGAAAGTGATATTTGGAAGCCCATAGAGGGCTATTGTGAAAAAGGAAATATCTTCCGTTAAAAACAGGAAAGAAGCCTACTGACAAACTGCTTTGTGTTCTGTTAATTCATCTCACAGAGTTACAGCTTTCCCTTCAAGCAGCCTTTCGCTAAGGCTGTTCTTATGGAATTTAGAAAGTGATATTTGGAAGCCCATAGAGGGCTATGGTCAAAAAGGAAATAACTTCCTTTAAAAACTGGAAAGAAGCTTTCTGAGAAACTGCTTTGTGTTCTGTTAATACAACTCACGGAGTTACATCTTTCTCTTCAAGAAGCCTTTCGCTAAGGCTGTTCTTGTGGAATTGGCAAAGTGATATTTGGAAGCCCATAGAGGGCTATGGTGAAAAAGGAAATATGTTCCGTTAAAAACCGGAAAGAAGCTTTCTGAGAAACTGCTTTGTCTTCTGTTAATACATCTCACAGAGTTTCATCTTTCCCTTCAAGAAGACTTTCGCTAAGGCTCTTCTTGTGGAATTGGCAAAGTGATATTGGAAGCCCATAGAGGGCTATCGATGAAAAAGTAAATATCTTCGTTAAAAACTGGAAAGAAGCATTCTGAGAAACTGCTTAGTGTTCTGTTAACACATCTCACAGAGTTACAGCTTTCCCTTCAAGAAGCCTTTCGCTAAGGCTGTTCTTGTGGAATTTAGAAAGTGATATTTGGAAGCCCATAGAGGGCTATGGTGAAAAAGGAAATATCTTCCTTAAAAACTGGAAAGAAGCTTTCTTAGAAACTGGTTTGTGTTCCGTTAATACATCTCACAGAGTTACATCTTTCCCTTCAAGAAGCCTTTCGCTAAGGCTGTTCTTGTGGAACTTACAAAGTGATATTTGGAAGCCCATGGAGGGCTATGGTGAAAAAGGAAATATCTTCCTTTAAAAACTGGAAAGAAGCTTTGAGAAACTGCTTTGTGTTCTGTTAATACATCTCACAGAGTTACATCTTTCCTTCAAGAAGCCTTTCGCTAAGGCTGTTCTTGTGGAATTGGCAAGTGATATTTGGAAGCCCATACAGGGCTATGGTGAAAAGGAAATATCTTCCGTAAAACTGGAAAGAAGCTTGAGAAACTGTTTGTGTTCTGTTAATACATCTCACAGAGTTACATCTTTCCTTCAAGGAGACTATTGCTAAGGCTGTTGTTGTGGAATTGGCAAAGTGATATTTGGAAGCCCATAGAGGGCTATCGTGAAAAAGGAAATATCTTCCTTAAAAACTGGAAAGAAGCTTTC